>JASDQU010245225.1:11873-34910 GCA_032191745.1 Picea mariana | reverse complement strand
CTCATGTTGTCCATCTCTGTTTCTTTGGAGCTCTGCAGTATTTCTTCATATGTCCTTTCTTCCCACAATTCCAACACTCTATCTTTCCAATTCTGGATTCAGATCTACCCTTCCTAGAATTCCCACAGTTCCTTGAGCCCTTTCCTCTATCCTTTTGTCTTCCCATGTTGTCCATGTTCAACGCGTTACCTGATGTCTCACCTATGATTTTCCGTCGCATTTCCTCACTAAGGATAACACCAACACCATCATCAAAATTTAAAGTATTTGAACCAGAGACAAAGTTACTTACAACCATGACCAATCCGTTCCATCTTTCTGGAAATGAGCACAATATTAGAAGATCCCTGACCTCATCATCAAAGTCCACTTTTACAGAACTTAGTTGATTAGTAACCGTATTGAATTCATTTAAATGATCTGCAACAGACCCACCTTCTGACATATTCATATTAAATAATCTCTTCATTAGAAATACCTTATTGGACACCGAGGGTTTTTCATACAATTTAGCCAATGCATCCGTTAAATCCTTCGTTTTCTTTTCTTTCGAAATATTGAAAGCCACCGATGTTGCCAAGCTTAGCTGTATCGTTCCTAGAGACTTTCTGTCAAGAATCTCTCATTCTTCATCCTTCATATCCGTCAAATTCTTTGCTATTCCTCCCAATGGTAGGAATAGATCCTTCTGATATAAATAATCTTCCATCTACATCTTCCATAACTGGTAGTTTTGGCCGTTAAATTTCTTTCCCTAAACTTTTCATCTTCTGCCATTTATCCCACTCGAACTAGGAACCCTATTTTCCTGTGAGTTACCTTTCCCTCTGATACCAGTTGTTGGAAAAAATAGGATCGTGAAGCAATACAATAAAACAAATGCAGAAATAAAACACAAAAGATACAGAATACAATAGAGACACAGATATAAACATTCGGGGGGAAGAGTGTACATTCTTCTGGGTTGTAAAGTCTTCATGGGGTATAAACACGACTGTTGGCACAGGGGAAGACCCAGGGTTCAACGCTCAAGAGCGCACCAAAAAAACCCTAACTACCGGCCCTTTCAGCAACACCTGCGAAGCAGATGAAGTCTCACTCAAGGTAGAGGCATGGGTGGTTACAGGACTTAGGTGTCTGCAACCTTAGCTGGGACAAAAATATGTGATTATCTTGCTTACAGCACACTTAGCATCAGTTATTCCTTAACATACATTCATTAATACACTTTGCATAAATCACAGAGCACCGCAGTAATTACTCAGATCTAGCACTTAGCAATGATAAACAGATTCTACTTAATATATTAAGCACTTATCATCTTATGTATCATATCTAGCATGCATTCATATCTCATAAGCACAAAGCATCAATATATCTATTTAAACATATCGGAGCACTTAGCAAGAGAGAGACAAACACATCAACACAATACACAAAGTTACCGTGATTCACCCCCACCCCGGGGCTACATCCACAAAGTCTTCTTTTGTTATTATCTTCTGTAAACCAAGTTACAACACAAAGCCTTCAAGATCCTACCCTGCCTAGGACAAGAGATCTGCGCAGCTCGCTATACCCTCTTTCCCTGGGTAGATCCAAGCACTAAGTCCTCCCCTGACCCGTGCACTCAGCACATACAATACTTACAGTAGGCACAGAGCTCTTACAGTCACACAGATATCTGATCACATAGATCCACTTTATGCACTAAGCCAGTCACTTTACATCACACACCCCCTTTTTCATATGCATCTCCTACCCTTATATTTATACATACAAAAGGCCTAAATAAGGGTCGATATCCCTTTCCCATTTTAATATTCCCAAAAATCCCAAAAAGCCCAAAAATACCTAAAAAGGGGAGAAGATCCTGTGATCTCCTCTTCGCCATGTGCTCCTTCTCCGACTAGATGTCAGAGTACTGAAAACGGTCAAATATGACCAAGTATTCCTCAAAACTTGGTCAAGGGACAACAGGCCCCCAACACTCACCCGTGACTCGTCCCGAGTCACTCAGGTCTGACCAGTTCCACTTCGAATGCCTCGAGCTTGACTCGAGCTACTTCGACCTGTTGCTTTGTGATTTCCTCCTGCTTGATGAACTCTTGGATGAGTGCGTTATTGATTGGTCCTTCTAGGCATTGCTCCATTGTAATCATGACATGTTGTAGCTCTGTCCCTTGGTTCTCAATCTCTAAAAATAGTTGACATGCCTTATCCTACAAAGGTTGAAGTTGTTGTGTCACTTCCATGACCTTGCTCTGGATCATGTGGATCTACTACTGTGCAACACGTTGCTCGTGGGATCACTTCATTTTCCTTATAGTTGATAGGGCCTTCAACTGCATCTGAAGTCTATCTGCATGTTGCTTTGCCTCCTGGAGCTGCGACTCCAGTTTATGTAATTCTGGGTACTCGGTCAGGTTCTCATGTATCTGCGCACTTCTGATACTTAGTTGTTTGCATTCTTCAGTGAGTTCTGTAATCCTTTCTATTGTACCCCAGGCAGTTATTTCTCGCTGGTTGCGCTCTTCTTGCGGGGTACTTGGGATTATCTGAAGCTCTAAGTCCATGACTCTTTGTTGCAGTTGTTGAATAACTTCAGCAAGCTTCATCACTTGACGGTCTAAGGGTTCTTCGACCTTTTGTTCTAAGCCGGTCATAGAGAAAAATGCTTTGTTGAGAGCTTCTGTGATTCCGATCTGCTTCGCGAGAAGCTTCTCCTTCTCCTTTTGGATTTTTGCTCTGTCTCTATCAAATTTGTCTTGGATGGCCTCCTTCTCTTGTTGTGAAGCTCAACGCTGCTCTATGATTTCCTCCTGATCTTTCTTTAGGGCCTGGGTGGCCTGCATTGTTACTTCTTCCACTTTCTGAAGGCGTACTTTGACTATGCCGACAATCTTGCGGAGTTGAATTGATTCATCTCCTGCTTCTGTTGTTCCTTTTGGCATGGATGCGACAGAATAAGTAAGTAACTCTGCAATGGACTTCTTGCAATGGATATGAAGCTTCCATGACCTTTGATCTATTCGTTAAGGTGAGGTCCAACGGTCTAGTGGTAACCCATAACTGCTTTTCAATTCGTTCGGAGCGGAAGTAGAACGGGTATATCGGTTCCAACGACTATATTTCTTCATCATGGTGAAGTACTCTATGTCATTGTCCTAATATCTCGGCGAAGCTCCAATTTTTTAATTGTTCTTGCTGAAAAATGTCCTCTAGAACCTCTTGTAACCTTACAGTATTAGCCCTTTTCTTTCTTAACTTCCTAGCCTTCTTCCCAGTGAGCCTCATCTCAGTAATGCTTTTACCATTCTGATGTTTATCTTCTGTGGTCTTAATTACTTCGCGTTGTCGAAAATCTTTCCTAGGGTTCCTTGATAATACTTCTTCTGTATCAAAAATAGGTAGCTTGATCTTTTGTGAATCCTCAAGTGTTCTCTTAGCTTCGACATCGGAGTTTCTAATATTAAAGATCTGTGATCTACTCTTCTGTTTTTCAATCAAGTGCGCGATCCTTCTAGTCATAAAGTCTTTTAACTCTTTCTTCTTTTGTTCCAAAAATTTTTCTTCTTCTCTTCATCTGGCTTGTTCTCTATTAATCCAAGGTTTTCCTATGAGCATGGTAAACGGGGCGTTGTCTTCAACAAATTTAATGATCTCAAAGTCTTCCTCTGTCGAAGTTTCATTGAAAGTCATAGGTATCCAGGTGAGCCTTCCACATAGGTTTACTAGATTTCCTTTGAAGAAACTTGTTCCTCCTAGGGAAGGGATCATGGCCGGATTTCCTATAGCTTCCCAAGTTCTTTCTGGCATAATGTTCACTTGTGTTTCTTCATCAAGAGTACAGTCAATGTCAAATTTCTCTATTCTTGCTTTGATTTTCTCCTTTTCTTTGAAGATCTCTAATATCCTAACATGTCGGTGGTCATTCAAGGTATCTTTCATCTATAACAATATCTTTTCTGATTCTTTCTGGGTTTCTGCTATAATCTTGGTCTCTTGATCTCCTTCAGGGTTTACTTGCTCCGTATTCATCTTCTCAAGCCTAGCAATCATTCTATGGAAATCCAAGACTTCATGGTCCATAGCCTTGCAATAGAGGCAACTAGGTCTTCTCCCAGGGCATTCCTTAGCAAGATGTCTCGGTCTTTTGCAACTATAACAGAGGGTTAATCCTCTCTTTTGTTTAGATGTTCCCCAACTCCTTCTGTACTGCGCACTAGGATCATGGTGACTAGCCTACAAAAAACTATTTCTAGGATCTTGCATCCACTTGTTAGTCCAGACATTCTTCCGATGCATAGGTATAACATATCTATTACTATGCTTATCAGATCTATTCATATCAAACTTTCTTTCATCTATAGGACATAATCTATCAAACATACCTAGATACATGCTTTAGAAACAAAAAAAATCACTTATCTTACTTCTATAGAGCACAAATATTTCAAATCTAAAAACTTTTGACTATTCTTACCGTTATTAGGGCACAGAGCTTACAGATCTTACCTCTTTTCTGCAGATCTGACCTTTTTCTCCGTAGATCTGACTTCTTTTCCTGCAGATATGACCTTTTCCCTTCAGATCTAACCTCTTTTCTTCATATCTGACCTTTTCCCTTTAGATATGACCTCTTTTCTTCAAATCTGGCCTTTTCCCTTCAGATCTGACCTGTTTTTCTTGGCACAAAGCTTCACAGGTCAAACAGAATATTGCACACTAGGGCAACAGATCTACCCACAGGGCTTATTTCACACAAATCTTTTTCTTCTTTAGTTCCCAACGATCACAGTTTCAGGTCCTGACAATGGAACCATTTGTTGGCACAAGGGAAGACCCAGGGTTCAACGCTCAAGAGCGCACCAACAAAACCTTAACTATCATCCCTTTCAGCAACACCTGCGAAGCAGATGAAGTCTCACTCGAGGTAGAGGCAAGGGTGGTTGCAGGACTCAGGTGTTTGAAACCTTAGCTGGGACATAGATCTGTGAGTGTCTTGCTTACAGCACACTTAGCATCAGTTATTCCTTAACATACATTCATTAATACACTTTGCAGAAAGCACAGAGCACCACAGTAATTACTCATATCTAGCACTTAGCAATGATAAACAGGTTATACTTAATAGATTAAGCACTTAGCATCTTATGTATCATATCTAGCATGCATTCATATCTCATAAGCATAAAGCATCAATAGATCCATCTAAACATATCAGATCACTTAGCAAGAGAGAGACAAACACATCAGCACAATACACAGAGTTACCGTGGTTCACCCCCACCCTAGGGCTACATCCACAAAGTCTTCTTTTGTTATTATCTTCTGTAAACCAAGTTACAACACAAAGCCTTCAATATCCTACCCTACCTAGGACAAGAGATCTGCGCAGCTCGCTATACCCTCTTTCCCCGGGTAGATCCAAGCACTAAGTCCTCCCCTGACCCGTGCACTCAACACTTACAATACTTACAGTAGGCACAGAGCTCTTATAGTCACACAGACGTCTGATCACATAGATCTACTTTATGCACTAATCCATTCACTTTACATCACACACCCCCTTTTTCATATGCATCTTCTACCCTTCTATTTATACATACAAAAAGCCTAAATAAGGGTCGATATCCCTTTCTCATTACAATATTCCCAAAAAGCCCCAAAATCCCAAAAATCCCTAAAAAGGGGCAGAGATCCTGTGATCTCCTTTTCACCATGCGCTCCTTCTCTGATTGGATGTCGGAGTATCGAAAACGGTCAAATATGACCAAGTATTCCTCAAAACTTGGTCAAGGGCCAACAACGGCTCAAAATAAAGACCTCTGAATCTGAAAGATAATCAGGCTCCACAACCAACAGACTGGGTGCATCCCCCTGGTCTTTAGCCCCCATCATCCGACCCTCAGTCGCATCTAAGGCCATGTGGCCTGGTGTTATGCATCCACGCACTCTTAACTTGGATAGGCCCCTGAAGGTTTAGCCTATGGTTATGCCCCTTAGTCGGTGGGATAGCTCGGCCGACCAAGGCTAACCCCTTAACCTATGCGCCAAAACATATCTCCTATGCCAACAGTCATATGGGAGGGTCATATGGATAAGCATCAGGCTACACCAAACGAGTCCAAGCCAAGTGTAAAGGTCTGGACACATGCAAGCAGTCACATGCAAGTTGCTTTCGGGGTTGTACCATATATCTATGCCCAAAGTTTTAATGATGAGAGAATATGGAAGGGTCATGTCGAGTGTTGCACCGAGGGTTGGGGCTAGCCCCAGCCCTTTACTCCGTCGGATATACAAACATACAAACTTTTATATACAGTTTGCACCAATGTTTAACAAGGATTATCACAGGTGGGCTGGTATCCCGAACCTACCAAAACGATTGCCACCCAGACTAGAGGTCATGTGCTTGAATCCTGTAGACCCAAACATTTTTTTCCAAACACTATGACCAATAGAGGGGTGCCACGTGGTAGCCCAAGACTGGGCCACATGGTACCATGTTATTTTCCAAGTACATGCCATGTGTCAATCAACTATTTGACCACCTGTCTACCCAGGTGTCTTCCCAGTCACATGCCACTATACCTTCCACGTCTTCCACGTGTCGTATGACTGTATGGCCTTGCCACATCAGCCCGTGCCATGTGTCACCCTTACAGTGGTGCCACTTGTCACACTCTGATTCATCCACCTATACCTTTCCATTTCAGTGAAAATGCACCCCTCCACATCAGTTGTACGATCGTACGACATGTACAGTTAGCTGCCACATTGACATTGTATGGATTGTACAGTCAACATCTTTTTTTTTTGTTTGACGAAACAAATAGACCATGATATCATTCACATACGACATTCATTTGATCCCATTCAAGTTGCGTTGTGTTCATATCGACGAGGCCTACGCACACGTCTGTTTTGAAGATATTCTGAGCACTTTGATTTTTAGGCTTTCCTGGACCCCATCTTGGCTCCGGGATCCATTTTGGATCACACCTCCCCACTAAATACCTTTTGGTCCTCCAAAAGGTTACAAAATAAAACTTACTGATTACATACTCATAAGGATAAAACAAAACACTATGTTGTACAAAAATGATGTTATAACAGGTCATCATTACAACATGTGTGATTACATTAATGGAAGCAAAATACAATGAAGATGTGTCATCCACTTTTGGAAAAACCAAGTGATTGTTTTCTTTCCTTCACGGTGTTCCTCTTGCTTCCCTGGTAATGTATCTTCTTTTGTGAGTACATGCACAATCCTATTGTCCTTCTTTGGACGAAGCTCCAGATTAAGCTTCCAACATTTAGCCTTTTGATGTCCACCCTTGTTTCCATAAGTGCAGTGGTTTTTCAGCATCCAGACTTGTTTTCCCTTCTCTTTCTTCCATTTTGGAGTTGAGTCTTTATGTCGTGTATCCTTCCTGGTCGACATAAACTTCTTGTACAAAGATTGTCGCTTCCAACACTTGGCAACACAATGCTTGGGTGAATGACATAAAGTATAAGGATACATATTCCACAAGTTTCATGCTACATGATTATGTATTCAGAAAAAACATGAACATTATACCTCTCTTGTTGATCTTCACTTTGCTTTGGAGATGACTTGCATTCACAATAACAATCATGGAGTGATACGCCATCACCTTTCGTGAAGTGTTCCCACAATGAATTAAGTTGGTCATTCGAAGCATTACTTGCTTTTGATGTTTTGGAACCCATATTGGAGGATGCTCCAATATCCTCTTCGACATATCCCAATCCTAAATAACAAGGTCTTTCCACAACCTCTATGGGATTAATGATACCTTGGCCCTTATTTCCAAGGCCCTTTCCTTCATAACCTATCTTGGTTAGAAATTTCAAACCTATACCTCTTGTATGTTTTTCAAATGCACCAAAATAACCATCTTGATGGGAACAATGCGAAATTGATGAATTACTTCCACTGCATACCTCAGATATGTTTTCTGAATTTGGTGTAGAAGGTAATTCCTTCAATTCTTCTTGGCTTTTGTTGTTCTTTGAATATTTCTCTTGAACCGATCTCTTTCATTCCAAGTAATCTTCATACAACACTTTCACCATCTCTGACATGGCAAAGAGAGTTTTTCACATATCCTTCTCATCTTGAGAAAGTCCCTCTTTAGATTCCATTTTCTTACTTGAGATGTCCTTTTCCCTGGTAAACATGCAAACTCAAAATCCAACTGTCAACTAGCTCTGATACCACTTAATCCAAAAAGATCTTTTAAATGACAATGGTTGAGTTAATTTGCATGAGTTAAATTACCATTTAGGAAATGAATGAAAGAGGAAGGATTAAAGAGGAAACATAGCAACCATTAATCAATATACAGATCTAGAAATAAGCATGAAGAACAGCAAAACCATAAACACCAAAGTGATAACGGAGTTCGACAATCTTGCTTATGTCTTCGGGCCTTTGTCTCAGTGGGTGAGGCTTTCTTATTTTTGTTCGGAGCTTTAAATTTACATCATAAAAGTTCCAATGGATTATAAAAATGATCTAGTTTTGTTCTACCAGATCTCAAGAACCCAACAAAACTAATGACCCCGAAATCGGATGAACGAAGCTCCCAGAAATGGCCCGCTAAGGTGTGCTCCTCAATAGCTTCCCTACATAAAAATGGCTTTGCCTCAACAATTCAATAGGATTTTCCTTTTCTAAATCCCCCCCATGGCTTCAAGAGCCTTTGTTTTATATATTCTTGAAGTTGGTAACCACCTTCCAACTTCTGCCCAAAATTTGGCCTCAAAAAGGGCCCAAGATCCTCCAAAAATGGATTAAATATCTCAAAACTGGATAATAATCCATAAAAATCTTAATTATAAAGTATAAAACCCATAAATAGGAAAACTTCAGGGTGCAACACCTTTTCCTCAAGTTCCTGTTCACCTAGCGCGCTCCATGTTTCCTAGCGCTAGACTGGGCACAGCCCCCTGGTCTTTAGCCCCCATCATCTGGCCCTCGGTCGCATCTAAGACCATGTGGCCTGGTGATATGCATCCACGTGCTCTAAACTTGGATAGGCCCTTGATGGTTTAGCCCACAGTTACGCCCCTTGGTCGGCAGGATAGCTTGGCTGACCGGGGCTAACCCCTTAACCTTTGTGCCAACACATATCTCTCATGCCAACAGTCATATGGGAGGGTCATGTGGATAAGCATCGGGCTACACCAAACGAGTTTGCGCCAAGTGTAAAGGTATGGACACATGTGAGCAGTCACATGCGAGTTGCTTTCAGGGCTGTACCATATATCCATGCCCAAAGGTTTAACAATGAGAGCATATGGAAGGGTCATGTGGAGTGTTGCGCTGAGGGCTGGGGCTAGCCCCAGCCCTTTACTCCTCAGGATATACAAACATACAAAATTTTATATAAAGTTTGCGCCAATGTTTAATAAGGACTATTACGGGGGGTTGGTAGCCATGCCCTGCCAAATTGCTTGCCACCCAGACCAGAGTTCACGGATTCGAATCTCGTAGACCTAAACAATTTTTTCCAGACACTGCGACCAATAGAGGAGTGCCATGTGGCATCCCAAGATTGGGCCACATGGCAACATCTTATTCACCAAGTACATGCCACGTTTCAATCGCCTATTCGACCACCTATCTTCTCAGGTGTCTGCCCAGTCACATGCCACTGTACCTGCCACGTCTGCCATGTGTCGTACGACTGTATAGCCCTGCCACATCATCCCATGCCATGTGTCACCCTTATAGTGGTCCCACATGTCACACTCTGATTCATCCACCTATACCTATCCATGTCAGCGCCAACACACCCTACCACGTCAGTTGTACGTTCTTACGGCCTGTACAGTTAGCTACCACATCAACACTATACGGGTTGTATGAATTGGATGAATAGACTGCGATATCATTCGCATACGACGTTTGTTTGAGCCTGTTCAAGTTGTGTTGGGTTCGTATCAACGAGGCCTACCCACACATCCATTTTGAAGAGATTTTGAGCACTTTTATTTTTAGGCCTTCCTGGACCCCATCTTGGCTCTGGGATCCATTTTGGATCAGTTGGGAAATATTATCATTGGAGGTTACCTAAACTTCATAATTGATCCAGGAGGATATCAGTGGCCACCCATCTTGTCCAACTAGCTCAAAACAATTTTTTGGTAACTTACTATTTTTAGTAGTTTTTTGGTTCCTAAACTTTTGGGGCCATTTTGAGGGACTAAATGATGTTTTTTCGCAATCAGAAACCTCAATGAGAGCCAAAGGATTTGATTGATCCCCCTAAATTAAACTCCTCATAAATACCTTTCCAACAAGTTATCTTTCTCCCTAAATGGAGATCGTATGCAAACGTTATGACCCCGAGAAGTTGATGTACTAACTTACCCCAACAGGGCCCACATGCTTTTGGCGCTTCATCTCCTAGGGTTAGGTTTTTGAATGTCTAGGGTTTTGGCATTCATGTTTATTTTAAAAATTCCTTTAGAGCCTCATTGTACTCATCTTCTTGTGAATGATCATAGCCGTCACATCTATTCTCAGAGATAAGTTGCCACCATTATAGCAAGCTTGTTTTGAGTCTGCATTTTACAGTTTTCAGAATATTTCTTATTTAATAGAAGTCAATTTTTATTGTATCTTTTCTATTTTCCACTGTGTCTCTTTGTTAATATTATAAATATGTTGCTTCATTTCATTCCGCTCATAAACCCGGATCAACAATGTTTAAATCCGAAGTTTAGGGTGGAGAATGCTCAGGCATATGTTTTAGAAGGATACTTTCGGAATGGGATGGATGTCAATAACTTGGTGGACATTAAACCTTTATATATTTCATTGAAATGGTTTAAAAACAGAGGGGGTTCTCAAGGGATATCCAAACATTTGGACATGTTTTTGGTTAAAAGTGAGCTCCTCCTTTGATCCTCAACATATCATTCGTGGGTAAATGAGGTGAGGTTCTCTGATCACTTCCCTATCTTCCTATAATTGGACATGTAGATGACCAAACCAGGTTCCCCCTTTAAATATAATCTAATTTGGGGCCAAGAACCAAATTTTGTAGCTTTGGTAAAAAATATTGGATTCCCTTCGATTCGCAATTGGATAAGTCACCCTACGATTAGTTTATGCACTCATTAAAATTGTTAAAGAAAAAAGTTGTGGAGTGGTCGGTGGGAAAGTTGAAAAAATGGATAGTCGATTGAAGGAATTAGAGGTGTAGTTGGGGGTTTTTTCAAAAGAGGCAGGTCCTATTCCTGAACAAGGACACTTAGAAAAAATTAAACAACTCAAGAAGGAGTATTATAAATTACTACAAGATCGAGAAAGTGATTAGTGAAAACAAAAGTCATGCGACGTGGCTGACCCTTGGGGATAGTAATACCAAAATATTTCATAGTTTCACGGCTCAGAAGGAGAGGGAAAATACTATTTGGGAATTTCCCTCGGTAGAAGGGATACCGATCATGGATTTCCAAGGCTTGGCATTTCTAGAAATGGATTAGTTTGGTGGTTTGTTTCATAGTCCCGAGGAATCAAATATTGTCGAGATACTCAAGATGGAAATTTCATTTCCAAAAATGGTGAATGATGACTTAAATGCTCAATTTTTCAACCCTGTAAGTAAAGAAGAATTATTTCAGGTATTGGGTTTAATGGGGATGGACAAGAGTCTAAGTCCCGGTGGTTGGAAGGTCGAACTCTTCATAGATGTTTTTTATCTACTTGGTGAAGACTTGCTTTGGGTAGTTGAATATGTGTGGGTTACCGGTATTGTTCTAGGTAGCATGAATGAGACTTTCATTTTATTAATTCTTAAGGTGGAAAAGAATGCTTCCTTTGTTGAATTTCGTTCCATTTCCTTATGCAATTGTGTCTATAAAGTTGTAGCTAAAATATTGGCTTGTCGCCTTAAATTGATACTCTTTGACTATATTTCAAAGGAACAATTTATATTTCTAAAAGAACATCAGATCCACAAAGCTATCAGATGTTCCTTGGAAATATTCCATTCAATTAAAAATCCTCATATTCCAACAACAATAATGAAGGTTGACCCATCCAAAGAATTTGACAAGGTGTAATGGCTCCTCCTCCACTTTTTTTTGTTGCATATGGGCTTCAATCTACCCTTAGTTCATTGGATTATGGGGTGTGTGTCTATGGAAAAAATTTACATCCTGATTAAAGGATCAACCTTGAGATTCGTCAAGGCCATGAGAGGACTTTGTCAGGGATGTCCCCTCTCCCCTTATCTCTTTTTACTAGTGGCCAAAGGGCTAAGCAAAGAAATTTGTGATGCTAAAAGGAGAAGATAGTTTCAAGGGATTAGTTGTGGAAAAGGATTAGTGGTGTCCCATCTGTTATTTGTGGATGAGTTGTTATGATTTTGTTGGATCGATGGTAGGGATATGCATACTCTCAAGTAGGTGTTTTCACTTTTTAATAAAGCCACAGGAATGGAAATCAACATGGAAAAATTGGCAACATATCTATCAAATGTGAGGGACCACAACATAGATGAACTCACAAGGGTACTCCCCTTTCGAGATCACCAATTGGATTTGGGCTTCATATATATGAGTTACAATATCAAACCAAACAATTATGTCAAAGAAAACTAGAGGTGGTTATTGGAAAGGTTACAGCTCGCATTGGTATTTGGTGTCATAAATGTCTCTCTAAAGGAGGCTAACTTATATTAATCAAGTCTGTGTTAGAATCCATCCCAGTGTACTAACACATCATGTCTTGGATCCCAAAAGAGACTTTGGATAATATTAAAAAAAAATGTTATAATTTTCTCTGGAAAGGAAGTCAAGATACAAAAGGTTGTCATTGGGAGAGATGGGATAATATCATAAATCTAAAATATCCAGGTGGATGGGGGTTCAAGGAAATCCACTCCTTAGATCGTTCCTTGGTGACCAAGTCAGTTTGGAAACTGATTCATTTTGGTAGTCTTTGTGCTAAGATATTGACTCAAAAATATATTTTATTAGGTTTTGTGGTAGAATGGATTCGTCACGAACCAAAGCATCAACAATGTGGCTTGAATCATTGGAAATCATTGTTTTATACTTCCCCCCTTGTGGGTCAATACCTATCCTGGAAGGTGGGGAATGACATGGCGATTCGAGCTGATGAGGATGGAATCATGAGTTGTAACCACAATTTCCTCCTTCTTGAAGGTATGATCGAACATTTTCACAATCAGGGGCTCTTTTTTCTAGGACATTTAGCAAATCCAAAGATGACTAATAATTGGTCTCGAGGATGGATATCGACAAACGACTTAAAATTCATTGGGGATGATGCACAAATATGGAATAACTTTGTTAATGAACTCAAAAGAGATCACATATGTATATGTCCAGAGGCAAATCATTTGGTTTATATATACAACAATCCCATAGGGGAATATTTGGAAATATTATCCTATAAAGCAGTCATGCATGCACGAGAGCTAGGTGACAAGATTTGGTGGTTGAAAAAATATGGAAGGTGGTAGCCCCATTAAAAAACATAATTCTTATGTGGCACACCATTCAGGGTAAAGTATTAACATGGGACCAGCTTCTGAAATGAGGAAGGAATGGCCCAAACATTTACCTCCTGTAAAGGAATAATGAAGAAACAAATGATCATCTCTTTGTCTATTTCCTATATTCGATAAGAGTTTGGGTTGATTTGGATTTTTTGGTGGGAAAAGATCTATTTGGACAGGTTGCATGGTTGAAGCAAGCTTGAAGACTTGGTTTTTGAACATGGACCCAAAACCTTGGATGGCCTTACCATTTCTAGTGCTCTAGGGGATCTAGCTAACCCAAAATCTTATTACTTTAGAAGACAATTTAAGACCCAGTTTTCGATTGTCAACACAAATTTGGACCCTGATGTAGTATTAGAAGACTCCTCTAAAAAATATAGCTCCAAGAAATATGGCCCCTCCAATTCTAGACAAAACAAGATCGTGAGCTTACTTCGATGAAGCCTACAGGGCCCAGGACTCGATGACTGGTCTAGGATTTGTGTTATTTTTATTAGAGGACCATTTCTTTAGGTTCCGAGAAAATTGTGGTCGGGGAACAAATAATATTTTTGAGTTCAATACTTTATTTTACTTATTAAAGTTCTCATACATGCTACGCTTGGTCTCCTTGAAGGTGAGTGGGGACTCTCTCCTAAAAATTAATTGGATGAATGATGTTATTCACATCGTCAATAATTCTTTATTTTATCTAGTTAGAAAACTAAAGAAAATTAAAGAAAAATTTCAAGGCATCACTTTTCAGCATATATTCCAAGAGTTGAATATGGAAGTAGATCATCTTTCTGAGTTTGGCCTAGAACTTGAAGATATTCACTTTATTTTGGAAGAATTCAATAGCACGAGTCAAAGTAAACGAAGGATTGGTCTTTTACAAACTTTTTTTCTATGCTCACTTGAATGACTGTAATAACTATTTCTATTAAAATTGCTTCTTATCCTTGTTGGAATTATATTGCAAAGCAGTTGGTCCTTATTGGAAGCATATTTTTTGGCTAGGGGCCATCCTTTTGATTTTATGCCCTTTCTAGAGGATCTTGTTGGGCCAGGGGTCAATATTTACTATTTGATGCATATATGCATGTGTTGAATGTAATTGTCTTCATCTCAAATAAAATTACAATTTTTCAAGGGTATATATATCACAAGAAAAATATTTTTTTATGTATTATATAAATAAGAAATATAGTATATATTATATTATACAACAAAAAATATAAAAAACTTGTATAATATAATTAACGTAACAAATATATTATGTTACATAATAATGAAAATAATTAACTTATATATAATAATCATAATCATAATCATCTAATTTCAAAGTCTAATATATTATGAATACAATAGAAATTTTATACACGCACATACACACCAAATTCGGACAAGGGACCCCCTCCGTGCAATGATTTGAGGGATAAAGTCTACAGAGGTATACATACCCTACCCCCCTCTGGATTTGAACTCGTAACCTCCGAGGAAACACGTGTTCTTAACCATTACGCCCACTCAAGCCACTGAAGTTATATATATACCAATTAATATAACAATATTACATGATATTTATCATTTATTATCTGTGCACAAGAATATATTATAACAATAAATATAACTAACTTATATATCATATAACTAAAGAATATATATTATGTAACAAAAAATATATTAATATTATAATAATATATAATTAGATTAAATATAACAAACTTATATATATATAACTTGAATATCATATAACTAAAGAATATATATTATGTAACAACAAATATATTAATATTCACTCGAATGGGGTGATAGGTGGTTTGAGTAGTTATGAGATATGGGAAGATGGCATTAATGGTGTGTATCTTGTCATGGTGCGGGGGGTCATATCTGTCGAAACACCTGTTGTTTTGAATTGTGCCCATTTCCCTCCACTTGTACCTCTTGCTTTGAGTTTGAATGTTTGTTCCACCGACCAAGATTCATAGTACAGAGTTCAAGCCTCACCCTCCTTTGACCATTATGAGCTCATCAATGATATGTGAAGTGGAGTCAAGCCTCGTCCTATGAAGCATCATGGCTACACATGGGAGGAATCTTGACAAAGGATATAAGAGGCTCAGGTTCATGAAGTATTCACAAACTATTTGGGAGGTTCATTTCATTTTTCTCTGGCAGGCTCTGTAATAGGAGAAGTTTGTTCTTGATTGCAGTGATATTAGTGGTCAGATAGTGGGCGCCTTGGTGTCCATCGCGTCCTGGAAGCGCAAGGATGGAAAATTATCAAAGCACAAAACAAAATTTTCCTTAGCGGTGGAGGAGGCAGCAGAGCACTACCAAGATGAAATTGTGAAGTTGATGAGGGATTACATTGATGGTCTGGAGGAGGATGTGGGGAAGTTCCAAGCCCACACTAAGGACATGGAGGTTGACATATAGGTGGGAAAGGTTATACCCGACCTGGGATGCACCAGAAATCGAGATTCAAAATTTTTCAGGACTGTTGAACTTTATTGGCATGTTAAAACCCTCATGGCTCAAGGTATGAATCCACAGGAGGGAGAACTTAGGAAAATTTCTCAGAGAATGGATGTGTTTTAACACCAGGTTAGTCTACTCATCACAATGGCGTCTTGGCTAGTAAAAAATCCTAGTGGGGTATTCCGAATCACTAGTGAAAAAGGGGCTTCTTCCTTTATCAGGCCTTCTCATCCTCTACCTCAGCATGATGTGGCCCAACCCCCAGAGGTGCCCCAAGTTCCTTCTCCTGATGATGGATAGTATAGTAATATTTTTTATGTATTTCTATATGGGTATGCCAACATTATTTGTATTCTTTTACAATTACACTCTAGGTGCTTCAGGGAAAGTAGATAATACAAACTCTTATAGACATATCATTTTTTGCATTTTTGATAGTTGGCTTAGTTTCCCTCTGGATAGGCCAATAGATCAATTGGAAAAAGGTAGACATCTAGCTCACATGGCCATACTCTTACTGATGTACATTTTGTTAAATTATAAATAAAAATCAAACCCCTACTTACTTAAAAAAAAAATATATATATATATATAAAATAATAACAAAAAATATAATATTATTATATAATTAGGTTAAATATAGCAAACAGACATATTACTAAAAAAACAAATATATATATATATATATATATATATATATATATATATATATATATATATATATATATATTATATTACATAATATTATATCATTTATTATGTGTGCAAGAGAATATAAAGTTTTCATTATTATTTTTTTATTATTTTTAACTCATAGATATATAAACTAACTAATATAATAATATTATAATATTTAATGTTGGAGCACCAAAATATTGATCTTTCATTATTATTTTTAATCTTCGTCTCCTAACTTTATAACTTTATATTAACCCAACTTACTTAGCAACTATCATTAATCAGATAATGTAGATTAGCATTTACTAAATAACACTTCTAACTTGGTGTGACATGTCATATTCTTTTATTATTTTAATATTTTCCTTAAGACGTCCATTTTAGACCCCAAATTTACTCTAATGGATATAAATAAACATGTCAAATATTCAAACGTATTCAATATTCTTGCAACATCCCTGGTTTTAACCCTCACGAATTAGAATGTAATTGTATAAAGGTGAATTAGAATGGTGATTCGATGTGTTGGGGTGAAGAGCACATATTGATTTAATGTGTCCAAGGGCCGAATTGCATATTATGAACATCAAAATAATTAATAAAAAGTAATAAACATTGGTTGTGATACAAAAGATATGAAGAATGATGGGGGGCTATGATTCCACAAGAGAGAGGGGTCCAAGGGGGAATTATTCATGGGTATTAATCCAACCCACATTCCTGAAATTATATTATCATTGTGTATAACTTTCTATTTTTTTTTTAGTGTTCTTAAATTCAATCATTTAACTCATGTAAGAGGGTGAGTGTGAGAGGTCACATCCCATAGTTATTGGGGAGCATGGGCTGAAGTACAATCATCCTTGAGAAGAGTGTGAGTCAAGCAAGCAAGGAAGAAGAGAAAATTTGAGTAAGAAAAGGGTCAAGTTTTTACATACATATTTTGGGCTGCAAGAAGAGAGCAGAGTGTTGGGAAGAGAACCAACCATATTGTGTTTGAAGGAAGCCATTGTTTGGTTGTGGTTATGTTGGAAAAAGGGCATGTGTGCCTACAAAATGGGTTGTAAGCCTTTAGTGTGTTTTCCTATTGAGGAAATGACTCAAGATCATTGTAAGGGTTGCCATGAAAAATCTTGAAGCAATTGAGAGTTCCTAAAGTCTCCTGCTAAAATATTCCTATCCAACCGACTGCACTAGGGGCCCTGATAAATGAATCGTATAGCTCGAAGGATTGTGAGTAGTGAAGGCGATACATTCCTTGGGTAGTGTAGGTTGTGAGAAAAAGAGAGAGATGGGGGATTGGAATTATTGTAGGGAGTAGAACCTAGGTAATTTTGGGGCTACTGCGTGTGGAGAGTGGACAGTCAGTGGGATGGATCTCCTCGTGAACTCATAGCCTCAGCTCAGGGGTGGCCCGTTGTTGAGAGAAAATGAACAGCAACACCTATGGTTGGTAGGTTCATCAGTCGTATGCATCCGTGTTAATTATTAAGATATAAGTTCTTATGTTATTCTATTGTGTAAATGGTTTATATGAATATTGTGTGTTTTTTGTTTTCTTGAACAGTTGCATTCATATTTTAATATATGTTGTTAGATTCATTTAGAATTGTAGTATCAGTCAAATAGTTAAATTTGTGTGTGATTTATAGTTGATAAGCTATAGGAATTTAATTAAGTAGAAAATCTTAATTTTAATGTGTATTATGCTAGGATATTTAGACACTTAGGAGTTAGTTAAGATCTACTTGGTCTAATGTGTCGTTAGGTAAAAGTGTGTTTCTTACTGTGTTTCTTTAGTATGCATCAGTATGTATTTGTAGTTAGGAAATCTGACGGTCACGATATGTTCTCGACATAGAGTGATATGATGTTTCATACTCTTCTCGATCTTAACGACCATTGATCTGTGGCTTAACACCCAATTGGTTCATTATCTCTATTTAAAGAGCATGGAGGGTCATTTTTCAATGATCGATTGTGACAAAATCTCTTGTAAAATCTCTTTCTAATCTTTTTCTTTTGCATTAATAAATTGCTCCAAGTGGTCGTGTTGGTTGGGTTTGTGGATGTTTCCCCGTAGGGGTTTTACCACGTAAAAACATCGGTGTGTTGATATTTGATCTTGTTATGTGAATGGTTACTAAAGGTGTTCATCCTATGTTGGAATACCTGTGTTTTCGAACATGGTATCAGAGCCTGTTTGAAGACCTGCTCCTGTTGTAGATCGAGATCGTGAAGCCAAGTTGCCTCATATCCACTTTCGTACGTTTATGGGTTGAGAGGACTATTCCATTGCGTCCAGAGCACTCGTTTCATTCAGGAATACTTTTCGTTTCACTCGAAAAGGTTTATGTTTGCCCAAGATACGTCCATTATAGTCAGATCTGGAGGTATAAAGCTTGAATACACATTTTTTTAATTTTTGCAGAGTAGTATTTTGGTTTTATTTCAGTTTTTTATTATGTATTTATGTGTTTCTCCTCTTTTAGATCTACGTATGATCTTTTCCCCGTGCCCTGTGCGATCTTGGCAAATCAGAAATAGATAGGAAAAGGTGCATCTTTTGGGTAAGCTAACCGAGATCTAACTCTTGTTGTCATCGAGAAGCGGAATTTTTTTCTTGTGTGAAAAGAGGTTTTTTTAGCACGCTTTCAAAGGCTGTCTTCAACAATAACAACAACAACAACAAATCCTCCTTCTTAACATTACAATATGTTTTGCTAGACCATTTGGTTAAAAGTTTCCTTATTAAGTAAGAGGTCTTGAGTTCAAGTCTCTCTTTTGTTACCTTTTTTGAAAACATTCATGCTAAAATTGTAAAGTGTATTTCACTTCAAGTATAAAAGTGAATCACCATAAGTAGCTTTAATATTTTATTTTAGAGTTATTTATTTTGCATGGATTTTTTATGTTATAAAGTAACTTCATTGTAAAAGTGACCCCCACTTATCTTTATAAAAGTGGATCACTTCATAAAGCAACTTACACTATCACGTGGTCATTTGGTTATCGTTTATGCCTTTTTTTTAAAGGGCATAACTCTCACATCTGAAGTCAGTTTTCAGTGCCGTTTTTTTTTTAAACCGCATAACTTTTTGATATATTTCCATCTAGATCATCAGTTTTAGTTGTTAAATCCATATTATCTGCATATTTAATATGGCTTCTACAAGTAATGTTTTGCTTACCAACACCAACTACTTCCAATGGAAATCTCATATGGAAGATTTATTAAGAAGTAAAGACTTGTACCGGATTACCTTGGGAAAGGAAAATGAACCCACTGATGATTATAAGAAATCCAAATGGGATAATATGAGTGACGAAACATGTGGACTAATCAGAATGTCCTTCTCTCTTGATTTAAGGTTCCACCTTAAAGAAATTGATGACCCCGAAGAAGCTTAGGAAAAGATTGAATCTGTGTTTTGTAAGCTCAATATTATTCGAGCACAACAATTAGAAAATCAAGTATTGACCTTCAGTCCAAGTGATTTTTCTTTTCTTGGAGACTATCTATCTAATTTTAAAACACTCATAATTTTATGTGAAGAATGTAAGATAAGAATGGAGGAAGAACGTTGCATCTATCTTATTCTTTCTAAGCTAGATAATGCATATTTTGTGTTTGTATCTACCTTTTATGCCATGAGAGAGACTCTAGGGAAAGCTTATCAAAAACCCACTCTTGAGTCCTTTTGTGTTTCTTTGATTAGAGAGGAAGATAAGCTTGTACAACTTGGAGTAATCAACATTACAGGTACCTCCAACAAAGCCTTAGTTGCCCAGTAGAAAGATAAACCCAAGTATCCCAAGAAGCAACATCCTCGCTACAACAACAAGCAACATAAGGGTCCCAAACCCGCTTAGACAACTTCAGCTCCTAATGGTGACAAAGGAGCAAAATATAAAAATAAGAAGACTAACAAACATTGCAACTTTTGTGATAAAGATGGTCATGATGAGTCTAAATGTTTCAAGAAGATGGAAAATTTATAAGTAGCGATGAAGAAGCACAACATAAGTATTGATTCTACTTCCTATTCTTCTTCTCATGGACATGCACTTTCCGCTTCTAGTTTCTCCTTCAACACAACTTCTACTTCTTCTTCTGATGAGTGGCTTATTGATTCAGGAGCATCTTATCATATGGCTAAGGATAAAGCCATATTTTCTGCTCTAAATGAATGTAACACCAAGAAAATATTTGTTGGTCATGATATATCTCTTAGTGTTGTAGGATCTGGAACAATTCAAGTAGATAATGGTCATTTCAATGATGTATTATATGTTCCAAGTCTTTCTTGTAACCTTCTATCAGTATATCAAATCACTCATTCAGGTGAAGGAAAAACTGTAGATTTTTCACCTCGCCAAGTTGTAATCAAGGATCTAAAAGATCCTAAGCATGTTCTTGCAACTAGAATTGTTGATATACTACCAGGTTGCACAAGTTTGACAACTTTGGGTCATAATATTTTTCATCAGTTTTTTTTGCTCATAGCGATGACTTGAGCAAACTTTGGCATGAGCGGTTTGGTCACCTAAACTATTGCTCATTGCAGAAACTATGTAATCAACAGATGGTGAATGGTCTTCCTCCTATTTCATGCAGATATGGTGTTTTGTTTGGTTGTGTTCTCAGCAAACATCATCGGGACAGCTTTGACAAACGTGCCTCTTGGCACACTTCGAGCCCTTTGCAACATGTTCACAGTGATTTGTGTGGTCCATTTTATTCCCCTTCTTTTTCTCAGTGCAAGTATTTATTAAATTTCATTGATGATTTTTTCAGATGTACTTGGGTTTACTTCTTAAAACTTAAGAGCGAAGTTTTTGACAATTTTTTGGCCTACAAGGCGCTAGTAGAAAAGAAATTTGGACATCAAATTCAAAAGTTAAGAATAGAAAAAGGAGGAGAATATATGAACAATAATTTTACAAGTTACTGCACTACATAGGGAATCCAAATGCAACACATTGTTCCCTATACACCATAACAAAATGGTGTTGCTGAGAGAAAGAACCGCACATTAAAAGAAATGGCTAATTGTATGATCCAATCTAAGGGATTAAGTCTAAAGTATTGGGTGGAAGCAATCAACTGTGAAAATTACATAGTTAATCGCTCTCCCACAAAGGATCTTAAAAATATAACACCAGAAGAAGCTTCAACTAAAATTAAACCAAATGTATGTCACTGTCGTGTATTTGGCAGTATAGCATGGGCTCACATTCCTGATGAGAAAAGGAAAGCATTGCAGCCTAAAAGTGAGAAGTGTATATTTGTTGGTTATTCTGAAGATGTCAAAGGTTATAGACTTCTTCAATCACATTGTAATGAAATTATTATTAGAATAGATGTTAAATTTGATGAAAATCTCTTGGCCTGCAAGCCTAATTCAAAGATTATGCCTTCTTCGGCCTGCGAGCCATCTTCGGTGTTTGTGCCTTCTTATGTTCCTATTCTGGTTTCTTCTTTAGATGATGACAATGAGGATGAAAATCCACCTCCACCTGCTCACCTTCCTCCGGCTAAGTCCTTTGAATCTGAACCAACACCGGTTCCACTGCTTCCTAGATGGGTCTATTCAACACGAGAAGCAGTTGGTGGTCTTGTCGGTGATCCTTCAGATCAGCGTCGAACACGTTCATAGTTCCAATGAGCCTCTTCTTTTTTGGCTCAAGTTTCAGAGACTCGTGATCCAGAGACATTTTCATAAGCTTTAGGTCATCCAGATTGGGATACAGCAATGAATGAAGAGTATCATTCTTTAATGGAAAACGATACTTGGGATCTTGTACCTCTTCCAAAAGGAAGAAAATTTTTCATATGTAAATGGGTCTACAGAACTAAGTATGCATCAGATGGAAGTGTTGAAAGACACAAGGCTCGGTTAGTTGCCAAAGTATTTTCCCAAGTTGAATGAATTGACTATAATGAAACCTTTGCCCCTATAGCCAAAATGAATTCCATCCTCCTTGTTCTTGCCCTTGCTGCCTCACATAAATGGGAGGTCCATCGGATGGATGTTAAATATGCCTTCTTGCATGGTGATTTGAAAGAAGAAATGTACATGGAACAACCTCCTGGATATGTCCAGAATTACTCTAGCCTTGTTTTTCACCTTAAGAAATCTCTTTATGGTCTTAAGCAAGCTCCTCGAGCTTGGTATGCCAAAATGGACAGCTTTCTTATTGACACTGAATTCTTTAGATGCCATTTTGATCCTAATGTCTATACCAAGAAAGTAGGAAGCCATCTCAGAATCATTTTCCTTTATGTTGATGACCTTATCCTTACTGGTAGTGACTC
>JASDQU010245224.1:172836-184857 GCA_032191745.1 Picea mariana | reverse complement strand
CTATCCAACCAGGAAGAAGGGAAGACAATATGCTTCCACTGCTAACATTGATCCAGTTTCACCTCAAAAGAGTGAAGAGAAGAGAGGAGAAATATTTCCTCTAAAAAACATGACAACGAACTAGGTAAATATTTTGATCCCTAATTTAATAGTTGATTTTTTTTCAAATAAATGATGGATGTTGTTCCTAGTACAAGAACTCTCAAAGACTTGGACTATTATCCCTAGTACGGGAGTCCAAATCATATTGAAATTGTTCATTATACAAAGAACAAAAGAAGACACTTATCCTTCATATTCACTTGACTCAAAGAAATTCAAAACTATTTGATAAAAAGAAAGAATAGAAACATCATTGAGACAACCAATGCAATAATTCATTATCAGAATCCTACTAAGATTCCATGGACGGAAGCATGCATGACACAGTATATGTGTAGAACAAAAGTCATCACTGAAATGAAGTCTAAATATTGAGAACTTCAAGTTATTTGGGTGTCCAATGTATATTTATGTACCCAAGAAAAGAATTCCAAGCTAGATCCTTTAGAAAGAAAGGATACATTGAATCTTCATAACATTCTAGGCCGACATCCCTAGTCAGAGATAGATTGAAGACAAGAAGAGACGTTGAAAAAGAGATAGACTTTCAAAGGCCCAAAGAATCTCAGATGAAGATTGGTAATGAGACAATACCTTCTTCCCATTTTAGCAGTTCATAGGGAGATGTACATTATTCCAGTTTCTCTAGTAGACATCATTCAGAGACCAAAAGAGAAGTTTGTGGTAACTTACAAGTGGATCTATAAGATCAAGCATACAGCTGATGAAAGTGTCAAGAAATACAAAACAAGATATATAGCCATATGTTTTCTCATAAACAGAGGGAGTTGTCTATGATGAGACACTTGACCAAGTGAACCCATTACACTTACATCTGTATTACCATCCATGAGTTGGAAACTATATCATATAGATCGATTCTTGTTGAGATTGGATTTCAGTAAGAGTATTACTGATCCAAACCTATATCGTTACAGTATTGGTGATGAGAGCCTAATACTAATGACTTTTTCAGAAAGTGTTGTTACAAGTAATTCTTGAATTTTGATGAAGAATCTGAGTATCATGCACTACCTCTTGGTAAAATAAGTATGACAGAGGACCAATGAGATTTTTCCCAAATCAAGGAAAATACACAGTGAAAATATTAAAGAAGTGCAGTATGATAGAAAGAAAATCTACCATGATAGATTTAAAGAAGAAGATTGATGATGAATTGGATGAGATTGATCCACAGCTAATTGAATCACTGATGTATCTGTTCAACACCATACTTGATTCATACCATGCAGTGAATGTGCCTAGCCATTTCAACAAAACATGTATTGAGATATATATGTAGCACAATTGATATGCTACCATGGTTCCTGATACAGAGGCAGAGTATATAAGCTTCAAGTGTACGAAGACATGTGGCTTCACAAAGATTCTAATATATTTACTTGACCATGAGATGGATCTTATGAGCCGTGAGAACCCAGTGGTTCCTGATGGATCGAAATATGATGAGATGAAATATCTGTATTCCAAAGATATGATGCAAAGGAAAATCGTACACATGCATTACCCTCCTACACATGAGAAAATTGCAGATATCTTCACCAAATTAACTTCGTGAAGAATGGCTCCCTAGTTAAGAGGGAGTGATGATAACTCCAGCCAAGACAAAAATCAAAATACATATGTGCGAGACTTGGCATGATAAATAATGCCTCCCTGGCTGAGAGGGAGTGTTAATGAATGCAGCTATGTGAGACATTCTCCAACTCACAAACCTGTGAGGTGTGGATCATTGCAGCTATGTGAATCCTTTCTCTCAGCTTACAAACATGAGAGAAATCTCCTAAGAAGGGTTTGTGGTTCCTACCTGAGACAGATCTAGGAACGTAGAGATGATCTCCTCCATGAAGAGAGTGAGAATAACTCCAGATGATTATCCAATGGGAAAAGTGATCTGATGAGTTGGACGTGCATGTGGCTGAGCACAAGGTGAACGTGTGAAATCCCAAAAGTGTTGGGCACATCGTCATGTGAAAAAAAATGAAGATGATGTGTTAGCCTCCTCTGAGCAGCAAAGTTGATGAGAAAACTCCAGATGATTCTCCTGTGTGAGGCAGTGGGAATGGAGATCTGTAGAGTTGACATGTCTGTGGATGGGCACAGGTGAACATGTGTAGATCTGGTTCTTTTGTGTAATGCAGTGAGCTAGAGCTATGAAATCCCTATGGATGTGCCCCTAGTGGGTGTATCAGATCCTTTTCTATATGTTGTTCAAGAGTCAGACCTGCCTATAACCCTAATTGTTATATAAAGGGTACAGGTCGGCCCCACCTTAATGTGATTAATAATAAATGTAAGAGATAATTAATATTGTTAATATTAATTATAATAATAATAATAATAATAAATTATATAGTGACTTAGATAGGTCGGCCCTGTTGAGCCAATAGATGCCTTTGTTGATTGGTCAAGTATAATATAAGTAAGGCATGATTCCCCATTGTGGAATCATATCTTTCTTGTGAGTTTGGAAATTTCAGCAAACACATCTACTTGGGAAAAGGTGTGCACTTCTCTTGGGCACTAAAGTTCTATGGTTTGAAACCCTCTTATGTGCTAGAGTTTATCTTGGTGGAGGTATTTCTCTTGAAGAATATAGCAAAGGATTTGGATGGGTTTTCTTCCCTTGTTGAGAAGGGTTTCCCAAGATATTTCTTGTGTTCTTGTGCATGGTGTTTCTTCTTGTGATCTTGGTTGCTACAACATTATTGCTTATGGTTAAGTGAAATGATAAAATGGAATGAACTTCATGCTTAACCTAGCTTATGAAAAATAAACACTATCGAAGTGACTAATAAAGTAGAGCCTATGATTGGGTGGAAAGGTGGACACACACAATCAGTTAGATGATCACAACTTGTAAAACAAATAAGAAGCATTATACTTTGTGTGACTAGATTTAATTAAATGGTTGGTGCTTGAAATCATAGTTGTGAATGTTAAGCTTGTTTGATGGATTAATTCTGTAAATTAATTTATAATTGTATAATCCTGATGTTGGATTTAATGTTTGTTTCACTTCCAAGTTTTTGTATAAAATTGAAATGTACATGCCTGATTTATGAAATCAACGTTGGTTTTCTTGGTAAATTGTGGCATTGGAATGACTATAGAACTGTAAGAACGATGCATGCCTTACGCCATTGAAAGTGAGTGGGATTAACCATTTAAATCCTTGCATAAAATCAATGAGGCTCAATAACCTTTGATCTAGGAGAGAGTATTGATTTGTACCATCCAAGAGATGGACTAGTCCATTAAGTGAAAATTATTGCATAAATGATGATTTATCAAGGATCGTTAGATCTATTGACCGAGAGATCATAGTTGTAGATATTCATAAAATATCAAGAGGGATTTATGTGACCTAGTGCATCAGAACATTGGATCTTGGAAGAATTCTAAGTCCAATCCCCTTTTGAAGTCCTGATGTCCAATATCCATGGACTAGGGTTCTAGCCCCCGGTTCCATGCCTTGTTACCTAGGCCCAAAAGAGAGTGAGAGAGTGGCATCGTCATGATGTGTAGTGCCAATGTGGAAATGAGGGTGTCACTGGGGTGACACTTTTCAACTCATGTCTCACCAATGATTATAGTTTGAGCCTTGTTGGGATCAAACCTTTGTATCATCACGTTGGTTTATCGATCGTCAGATCTATTTGGTCATCGACCTAATAGATAAGCTCAAGAGGGGTCCAAGGCACCAGGGTATCGGATCATCAGACCTTAGAATATTTCTAAGGCCCAACCCTTTGTAAACCCTGATTCCTGATTTATGATGAGAAACGTTCCCACGCAAGTTTTCGTTCCTCTTAATATATGTTTGTGTGTGTGTGTGCATGCACACATGAGAGGAAGGCGATGTCACATGTGACATGGAAGCCACATGGGGAGAAAAGACATCAAGGGGTTGGAACTTGGAAGTTTTTTATTAGCCCATGGAGAAAGTGTGGGGCCAAACTAGGTGTGGAGGCCTTGTATTAAACTCCCCTAAATCCTTAGTCGAAAGATATTGAAGCCGAAATATATTAGCCTTAGATATGTATGGAGAAAATTTCATCGAGCCCCGGACTACAGGGAATTTTAGTGTACAAGAGACCTGTAAAGAGTCATGGTCCCAATGTCTATGGTCATCTAGTGTTGACACATGTCTTCATGAGGGACAAATATCCACCGTAGATAATATGGTAAAGGATTGGGAGTTATAATCCTGAGATTAACTTAGTTAATCATCTCGTAATCATTAATATTATGTTAATTAATCATCTCGTAATATTTAGAATGTAGGGAACCAGATATTTATCGTAATTCATTGATTAACCTAATTAATTATGGGATTAATGTAATTAATAACCCTGTAATCCCCGAACGATGGACCTTCAGAGTTTTTAGTTTACACAAGACCGGTAAGGCATTGAGGTTCTGACATCTGCTATTACCTAGTGGTGACATGTGTCACCCTTATATTTCACACAATGGACAAATCCCAGTCGTAGTTCTTGACATAAAAAAGTCAATTAAAGCTCAAGAATCAAAGGTTTTTCAAATCCATACCACACAAGGAAATCCCCGATGTCAAATGTCTAGTGGTGGTGCATCGCACAAGGGAGGACCCACATGTCATGGTGTGAGAGGAGCATGTACCATACAATGGTGGTGCCATGTGTCACGTCATTTTGGCATATTTGGATGAAGGTCAGAGTGGAAAAAGAGTGCCATGTGTCAAATGGTACTGATGTCACGTGTCATTCCAAATGGCATTACTAGATAGGGCCACATTCCCCAAAATTCTAGTTGCACTTCGGATCTTGGACCCCTTATAGGTTTGAGAAATAGGCATTACAAAAAGATTCAATGACTGGTGCTTGATGGATCCAAGATGATGTTGGATGATGTCATTCAATGAAAAGGAGGTGGAAAAGTATCAACTCCCTATTGGGTGAACCTTGGGCACAATGATGACATGTACATCCTTGTCATCCCACGTGTATGGTCCACATGTCATGACATGAGTGATGCCATGTGGCACATAGATTTGACATAATTGGATAAAGGTTCTTGGAGGAAATGAGTGTCACATGTTGAAGTGTTACAAGTGCCACGTTTCATGCCATGTGGTAGATAGTGGCAGGGACAATTGTTAGAATAAGTGGCTCGTTGTGCATAGGGTTGTGTTCCCAAGGTGCCAACTCATCTCGGATTAGGCCTTTTGGACTATATGATTTAGAAAAAGGGATGAGGTCCTAACATTTTGAGGTTCTGGGTCCCAAGGTCTTGCGGTCCTGACATTTTGAGGTTCTGGGTCTTAAGGTCCTGCGGTCCTGACAACCTGGGGATAGGTGTCATTGTTTGGTGAAAGAGAGCCTCGAGAGAATTGTGAAGCATAGTGTTGTGCACTAGAAAGGTCGGGGCCTGAAGTGTTGAAGGTTCGGTGGCTAGGTGGCAGGTGCCACACCAATGCCACACTGATGCATGGTCAACAATGATGCCTTGCAGGTAGGACACATCAGTTCCAAATTGGATGGGTACAATGACATGGAGACACGTGGCAGTACGAAGGCACCTGACCTTTAAAGGCCCAAAAAATTCAAAGGGCCATAAATTTTGATCCAAAGCTCCAATTGGAGAAAACTTACAGTTGTTGGAAATATTTTGGCAAGCAGAATAATATGGTATCCTTTTTAAAGGGATTTGAAGAGGTTCAGGAAAAGAAAAACTTTAATACCCCAGCCTTGAAAGGGGTACTTAGGGGGTTGGGTGTGTTACATACGTGGCTTAGGATATGAAAAAGGAAACATCTTTTATATCCTGTACTACTCAAACCAGTTCATTTTTTTAGTGTGGGACTTCCTGATCAAGAAGTTAAGAATCTTAATAATAAGTTCTAACATTATCATAGAATTGGTCACTTGGATACACAATGTTTTGATCTCCATCTGTGTCTTCATTGTGGGAATACAAATCACCTATATGAAAAGTGTCGAAAGAATAAGAAGGTTAATAAAATGGTTCATTATGGTTGAATCAGTTCTTGGAAATGGAATCAACAAGTAAAGAATCTATATAAGTCTTATCATCTAGTCAAGACTGAGGTAAAGCCACAGCTGCATGGAGAAATGAAAACAACAAGCAACTATTCCATATGATTTTGGTGATTATCCAGATCCAATTCTATATGTTGTATGAAGTTAAAACATGAATCAAATATGGTACTCTACATGCCCTCAAGGGGGGGAGAACATTGATGAAAAAAATACTCTCTTACAAATTCAGAGGGGAAGTGAAAATGGTTAGTGGTAATCCAAAAAAACCACATTATTTGAGTGAATATGGATAATGGTATCCAAAACCACTACATTATTCAAATCAAATTGGTTAGTGGTCATCCAAAACCACCACATTGTTCAAGTGAAGATGGTTAGTGGTAATCCAAAACCACCACACTGGTCAAGTATCAATAAAATATGGTTAGTGGTCAACCAAAAAAACCACCACATAAAGAATCCAAAGCTCAATCTTGGATCCCTTCAACTAAATTCAACAAACTTCTCACCTTGCACCTGACAAGAGGGAATATCAAACATCAATGATGATAGACAGGCTTCATAATTCGAAGTCCTATCACAAACTATCAAAAATTGGTAATTTCAATATAGCAATTGGTATCCTCAAATCAAATCAACTATTGGGATGCTAATCAACAAAATGGGAATATTCAGACATGGCAATTGTTCACTTCTAGATGAACTATTCAGATATTGGTGGTTTTTCAAACATATCTTCATCAAATGTAACACCCTGGTTTTAATCCCTATGAACTATAATGTATTATGTAATTTTGACTTAGGGTGGTGAGTCAGTAAAGTTGAAAAGGGGCCAAAATGCCTAGGAAATGTAATACATATATATACATTAATAAAAAACTACATTGCTGGCTGCAAGATGGACAATGACAAAATAGATAGGGGGCTATGATTCCACAAGAGAGGGGGCTTAAGGGGATAAATATTTTTATTATATTTTATTTACCCATAATTGATTTTATGGATAAAAGTGGTTACATGAGATTCTTGGGAGGAAGGCCATGTGGTTATTGTTTTCATGTAATTATATAAACATCCCTTAYGGGTTGTTTTGGGGTTTCACTTGTTTTTATTCATTCACTATTACACCCTTMTCACTCTTTTATYTTTTTTGGTGCCTCATTCTTACTAATTCATGTKCTCTTGGTCTAAGCATGGAGACAAATGGTTGGAAGAGGAGAGCCATTTCTAGATGGTTGTAATAAATTACTTATCATTCCAAGAGGGAATCGATGTCGAAGTGCATGCGATTGATGGTAGTTTAGAAAGAACTGTCCACACTTGAGAATCCTTGGAGTTTCTAAGAGGGAKATTTCCTGACCAGTAGCATTAGAGCCCTAGAGAGAAATGGAACAAACTGAGGGACTACATGGCAAATAAATTTGTTCATTTCTTTGGGTTGTGTAGCATGAAGGGGAAAGAGAGATGGAAATTAGGATTTSTTGTGTGGTTGGGAAACCTGAGAGCTAGTTAGCCAATTGTTGTGTGTTTTAGATTTGGCCTAGGACCCATCCTTGTGGATTCATAGCCTTGGATCGGGGGTGAATTGTTGTTGAGAGTAAATTAACAAAAATATCTATGGTTGGGAGGAACGTCCATGGTCTTCAGCCAGTTGGTGAATATTTACCTGCAAAGATAAGTCCTCTTTGTTTTTTTCTGTACAAGGTATTTTCCGTTGTGTATTTAATTATCTCTGAGATGTATTCCTGTGTACATCCTTGCTAGTTATTTGTTGTGCATCGCATGTTGTTTATTTATTTTATGTTGTAGCATGGATATTTATTAATGCATGTGAGTCTTTCATTCTTGATTTCAAATTAATTATTATCAGAATTTGAAATCGGTTCAAAAGTGAGTTTTGGAGGTAGTTTTCCCAGCCTGTGGGTGGTTGGATATGTTATAGATTGGTATCATAGCTTCGGGTTGAAACACTGAACTGGTATGGGCTGAAATTGTTGGACATGGTATCGTCATTAAGAAAGAAAATATTGGGATAAATAGCATTGCAAAAATCATGCAAAATCCAGAGCGTTGTGCAGACATGGATCCTTTGTAAAGGATCATGGAATCATGATCGTTCCCTTTTGAATTTTGAGAGTAATAACAACCATTGAATCAAGAATTTCTTGATCATTAGATCGGGATTCAGGTAAACAAGGACTGTCAGATAGAGGTGAAACCAGAGGTTGGGAGAGATTAAGTCCCAACTGTCATATAGAACTGGTCGATCATCAGTCATTGATCGAAGCCAATAAGGAGATAGAAAACTCTGGAACTTTGCCACTTTGGTAATTATGGGAGGCGAGGTAGAAGCATGAAATCTCGAAGGCCAAAGTCATGAAATCCCACTGGCCATCCAATATGATAGGAATTTTGGGTGAAATCTCCATCGTTGATCATGGAAATCTAGCGTTGACCCTCCAGAAGTAAATAATTTTGAGTCCTAGAAATCCCAAAGGCCGAAGTCATGAAATCTCATCAATCGTTAGATCGAGGAATTGATTTGAGAGTAATGTGAGCCATTAGATCATGAGTACAAGGTAAGGAAGTTTTGGGACTCTGTATCTTCACCACTTTGGTGATTATTGGAGACTAGGAAAATCCATGAAGTGATGAAGCTGTGAAGTGCCAAAGCCACGGAGTAAAAATCCGAAGTCACGAAATTACGCACGCCGTCAGATCTAGAGCAAAGGAAGGTGGATCGTCTATTTGGTGGATGACATGTCTTATGCCACGTGGTCAAAGAGCCATGTGGGGACACATTTCATGTGAGTTCGATGCCTTTTGGACCCCAACATGTCCATTTCAGAGTGACACATGGCACGCATACCATGGGTCCACATCACCATAGGTGACATTAGCATGTCATGTCATCTCCATGATAATGGCCTCTAGGAATGTCCAGCTTCTTCTATTAGCAAAGTGTCAAAGGTCGAAGTAGAGAATTCACATAGACCATCAATCGAAGATCCCTTTGGGACTTTTCTGAACCGTTAGATCAAGCAGTGGAAGGATGGCGTAAGTACTTCAGCAGGTATAACTATGGGAGAGTTGAAGAACTTAAGAGTTGTAATATCTCAGAGTCTTGCAGTTTCGAATTCCCAAAATGAATAAGGATCATCCATATTATTAAGTCATAGTCATTGGATTAAGCTGGTGGAAGGATAGCATAAGAAGGGTTGTTAACTGACGGTAAGTATTCATCAACACTCTATGACCACTTCGACAGGTATAACTCTAGGGGAGTTGAACAACTCTAGAGTGGTAATATACCGGAGTCCCAGAGTGTTGAAGTCCTGAAATAAATATGGATCGCCCATCTCATCAGTGTATTAAGTCATGATCATTGATTTCATTGAGGCCTACAGAGAAGCCAGGATCGTCCATCCAATGGGATATTAAATCTCAATTGTTTGATCTACTAGTGGATATGATATAAGTACTTTGACAAAGTTTACTCCTGGAGAGTTGGAAGATCAAAAAGGGAGAATAGCCAAAGGATGAAGTCTGAAGGACTTGGTTCCAACATTGGTCTCATGATAAGGTAAAGGGGTTGATCAAAGGCCCAAAAAGCCACCCAATGAAAAGGACCATCCGATGGATGTATTTTAATCAATAGTTGAGATCAATGGTCCACACATCTCAACATGGTGATGCAGACGCCACCTCTTCCTTGACAGAGTCTCTACGTGACCTCTCGGTCTTAAGGATCGTTCACTCTATTTCATGAGCTGAAGCGGCTCTTTTGACTCCCTACTAGAATCTGCACTTATCGATCCACAGGTCATTTCAGAAGCTCTCCTGTGCAAACAACACTAGGCACAAGATCCTATCTCCCCAAGTGACCACAACGCTATGACCAAGGACCAATTCCAATGGCACTTGTCACAACTCGCGATCTCGTGAGTTCGCGAGTCGAAGCTCCTGACTCCTCCTTTCCAATTCCGCAAGACTCGATATCACGAAATGGTTATGGCCCCTTTCTATCAGTGCCTTCCTTGTGCGACCGCCAGCTAGGCTTAACGCTAGCTCCTCTCACTACTCGCACCTTCGCGAGTTTCAACGTCCTACCTCAACACCTTCCTTTCATGAAACCCTAAGAAGTGATGTTGACTTTTCTCCTCGCGTTCTCACTACTCGTGACTTCGTGAGCCAAAGGGTTGAGCTCTCATGCTATTATCTCATGAATCCTTGAGATGTGAGAAGTCAACGGAGTGTTGACTCCTTTCCTCTTGGCGACGCATGTCTGCTTGTTTTTCATGCGGGCCCTTACCTTGCGAACCTCTGAGTTTGCAAGATCCCTTGATCTCTACCACCTGTCCTCCTCTGATGGACGGCTGCGATTCTCTTGCGACTTTGCCACTCGTGACTTGGAGCACCCAAATCCTGGGCTGTCACCTGGAGAACCTCCGAGTATGTGAGATCCCTAGATCTCTGTCACCTGTCCTCCCCAAATGGATGGTCCCGATCTTCTCACAAATTCACCACTCATGAAGTCAAAGGACTTCCTTTTCTGAACTCCGATGTCTGAATCCCCGATAGAGAGGATCTTGTGACACGTGTCCTTCCAATCGGATGACTCAGATTCTTTCACAATTTCACGATTTTTGATTTCGATTGCCCAGACTCTCGTCCTCTGAACCCCTGAACTCCTGAATGTCGATATCCTGATCTCCAACCCCCTTAGGACTTTTTCTTCTGCTTGCGAGGTTTAAATCTCGTGCAACTCTCGATAGATCCAACAGCTGTTAGGTTTTAGCTTAAGATCTAATAGCTCAGAATTTCTCGGCTCTTGTGCTCCTCCTGCTGCTCCCTGGACATGAAATTATCAATGGTCCAAATCTTCTCGGATGATCCGATGGCAGCTATTGCTCCTGCTAACCCTTGGCACTTTTCTTCCGAATTCGGAATAATTTCAAATTCTCAAAGGCCTCGACCTTTTCCTTCTTTCCTCTGCGAGCTCCATGACTGGAATCCTCACCTACGTGTACAAGAATTTTGATCCTCCTAATCTTTTCTCTCGAATCCTCAAGGGATTCCATGACTTCTGTGCCTCTTACAAAGTCTTTTTTCACACGAAAGTGCTACCCCTTCTAAGCTTTTAAATTACTCGGAGCCTTAAGGAACTCAGTCCTTTTCCCTTCTCCTTCATATGGAGAACTTGGATTCCCTCCTGGCTATCCTTCACTCAAGCAACCTCTTGTTGAGTGCTCAGGGTGTTCAGCAACCCTGCGAAGATCCTTCAGTGGACTCTTCCCCAATCACAGAACTCAACAAAGTTCCCTTCTTCTCTATGCCTATCTGCACACTATCTCAATGCCCTCCTGGCAGAGTATCAAGAATCCTCAATGATTCTTGCTTCTATCTGAACTCACAACAAATTTATTCCTTTGTGCACTTCTTGCACTAACTCAATGCCCACCTGGCAGAGCTTTACAGAACTCCTCAGAGCTTCTATCTTCTTTTGGACTCACAACAGAGTTCCTTTGTGCACTCCCTTGCACCTGCTCAATGACCACTTGGCAGAGCTTTATAGAACTCCTCAGAGATTTTGTCTGCAACTATGTTCTTCTCCACAACCTTGCCTATAAGGTCTTCAGTAACCTCAAAGGTCTTCCTCCAAGTTAATGACTTCAGCTTCTGTGCCCACCTGGCACGTCTTTGTCTGAATCCGTAGAGTTCAGAAGTGCATCTATGCACTAGTATTCAAAGACCGCAGTACTCTGTCACGCCCTCCTGGCATGAAACCACAAAGAACCTCTCAATCCTGAAAATCAAACAACTCCCTGCAAATGTCTAGCATACATCTACAACA
>JASDQU010245223.1:189767-203031 GCA_032191745.1 Picea mariana | reverse complement strand
TGAAATTGGAGAAAATTACATTGCATCATAGGAAAACCTAAATGGTGGATTGAGTTGCAACTATTGAATCCCTTAAAACTAGTAAAATATTGCTAAACCATAATCTAGATGGATTTCCTATTCCAAACAATGTACGATCTAATTGAGACCTTTCATTAGGGAGAGTCCCTACTATTTTTATAGTGTAGCACTCTGTTACTAACCCAACACATGTTTACTGATACCCATTAACTAAATGTGTGCAACAAGATTAAAACATATGTAGCTAACATGAAATATTTAAAACATTAATGCAATTGCATTTATGTGCACACAACAACATTTAAATACTCAAAAGACAGAGTAATATGCACAACAATTAAAACCCATAAATAAAAATAATGAACATAGATAAAAACACTTATATCTTTAAGAAAAAGTGAAACACGTTGCAGAGGATGAACATTCCACCATTGTAGACTTGTTGCTCGAAATCTCAACAACAAGTCACCCCTGAGTTGGGGCTATGAATCCACAAGAGAGAGTGCCTCCTAAGGGTGATTAGTGTCCAATCACAACCCAAAATAATCCACAACAAACTAATTTCCTATAATCATAGAAATACACCAACTCTCTTTCCCCTCAAGCTGCATAAACCAAGGAATGTGATCCCCTTTTCTACCACATAGTCCCTTAGGCTATCCCACTTTCCTCCAGGGCTCCAACACAAGTTAGCTAGGAAATTTCTCTTGTTGGGGACTCTAGGTGTTCCAGTTGCAACAAGAAAATCTCACAACATCATGATTATTGGATTTTACATAGAAATATCACTCTACAGACTTAACATCCCACTTCTTCATGCAATTACAACTCCAACAAGCCGCACACAAAACCCAATATGGTTGTCTTCAAGATCCAACACTCAACACCCTCTTGCTGTCCCAAAAATTATTTGTAAAAACTTCCTACAATACCCATTCAAGTTTCTTTTTTATCCATGCATGTTGACTTTCACATTCCCCAATGTTGATTGTACTCAGCCCCATGATCTCAATAATTATGTGAGGTGACTTTTCACACCAACCCTCTTACATGTTTTCAATGATTGGGGCTTTGATACACTCAAAAGGAAAATAGAAGGTTCATACAAAATAATTTTTTTAGAAGGTGGCATGGGATTGATAGACATGGGTAATCTCCCCCCTTGTGGAAACTTAACTCCCGTGACTTTTTTCATGTCCTTTTTGTAATGTCCCTTTCCCTTTGATGAATCCAAGAGGAGCGACTGAGTAGCCTATACTTGTTCTCGTAGGCTATAGTTGGGGTAAAAAGGGAATAAAAAAGATTATTTAATGTCATTTACCGGAAAAAGCATAAGTGAAAGCGACATTAGATAATAAAAGAATCAAAATGGGTGTTTAAGTGACTTAAGTGATTATTAAATAAAAAATTAGGGAAAAGTCACTGAATAATTAAAGTGAACGAGAAATTAGATCAGAGGGGATATAGAAGGAGAAAGTCGACTTAGTTTCTCATTATGYATATTGTGAATTGGAAATTAGAACGCATAGAGGAGTCATGCRATTTCCTTCTTGTTTTATGGTTTTCTGGATGAAACCACCACCATTAGCAGAGTTCGGTGTTGAAATATACACCCTATTCTGTCGAGAGGATCACATAAGATCTTCATCGAGCTACAGGTTTAGGTTACAACAATAGAGAGTTCCAACACAAGCTAGTGYGCATATTTGCGAGTTGCAACATGAGGTTTCAGGAATGATTTACCAGCATTCATGGGTCACCAGGCCCAACCAGTCAGGGAGAGCTAAAATCCTTCAGACACATTTGAGAGTAGACCAGGGATCTTCCAATGAGATAAATCTCATGAATTTTTGACGGGTGAATAACCCAGATCATGCCAGTTTACCAGTTTGTAGTGCATGGGGATTTGTACATCCATCCGGGGTTCCGATAGTACAACAGAGAGTCGATGTCCCTTCTCTGAGGTAAGGAGAGTGTGCTAGGGAGTAGGGAAACTCATTTGGGACAAATCTCATGCCATTCCTCCAAGTATTTCCACTAGGGTGAATTATCCAGTCTTCTGCAACAACTCGACAACACGTTTTTGGTTGCATGCAACACTTCCTTATGTGTATGCAGTGGATCTACCCAACATATATCATATCCATCTATCTATTGGTATTTTCCAGTATCTTGTTTGTATTCCAGTTAAGATCACCATCTATTAAGATCTAGTTGAAGAGATTTGTTTGAGTTTCCGCATATTGCAGTGTATTGTTTGTTATTTTGCTTAATAGAATTGTTGAGTTGGTTATGGTCCCAAATATATTTGCATGCACCGTATAAAACTATTAAACACAAAAAAACACATCTAGAAACATTTTGAAACTCAACCAGAAACCCCTTTGCATCAGGTCTACAGTCAAAACCCCAAATCTAACAGTTGATATCCAGATCCGAGGATTCGAGGATATTACATGTTTGCAGTTGGCGATATATTTGATTTAATTATTTTAATATACAATGTTTACATATTACATCGTTGGGGCCACAACCATACATCGTATTTACAATATACATAGCTAAACCAAGGATTAAAAATGAGGATGTTACATTCCCCTCCACCTACAATTTCACCATACTTAGTGCACAACACCATATCGATATACATGTACACAATTTTACATCATAGTATTTGATACTCTTGCAAGTTTACAATTCTCACAACAATTCCAACCAACAATCTCTCATTCCCCTCAACTTTCACAACCCAATGAATTTTATCCTCTTCTCTGCACCGTAGTCCATTAGGCTGTATCACCTCTCTTCTAGGGCTCTTGCACAAGTTAGACACGAGGTCTCTGAGTTGTGGCTCAAGGAACTCTAACTACCAAAATTGAGCCTTCCACACTTACATTCAAATGTGCATTCAATTTTCTTCAAAATTTGTTAAAACTTGTGGGTTCTCCTCCAACATGGTCTCCTCATGCTCCCATGTGGCATCTTCAAGACTATAAAAGGTACATTGAATCTTTACCAAGCCAATGGATTTGTTTCTAAGAACTTTGAATTTCGAGTCTAGGATGCTCACTGGCTCCACCCGAAAGTCCCCTTTCTGTTCCACCTGGATCATAGTCCAATAAATCAAATGGTTAGGATCATACATATATTTTGTCAATAAAGACACACAAAACACATTATGGATTTTCATAGATGTAGGAAATGCAAGCATGTATGCAACATATACTATTTTCTCTAGAACTTCAAACAACCTATAATATATTGCTACCAACTTTGGACAACTTCCCAATCTTAACGAGCTTCTCTTAGTCTTTACTTTTAAAAACACATGCTCACCCACTTCAAATTCTCTATATGTCTTTCTTTTGTCTACATAAATATTTTTTTCTTGTCCCGTGCAACCTTTAAATTCTACCTGATATTTACCATCTTCTCTTCCATTTCCTTTACCAATTATGGCCCAATAACTACTCTGTTTATTGGGTTATCCCAGCTCATTGGTGTGTTGCATTTTCTTCTATACAAGGCTTCAGATGAGATCATATTCAATGATTCATGATACCCATTATTGTAAGAAAATTCAACCAAATGAAGATAGTCTTCCCACAGGGAAGGCTTGTCCATTACATACATTCTCAACATATCTTCAATTATTTGGTTGATCCTTTTTGTCTACCCATCTGAGTCTGGATGATATGATGTAATAAAATTAAAATTAGTGCCAAATCCTTTAAAAAACCCTTTCAAAAGTTTGAAGTGAACTTGGGATCTCTGTCTGATACTATTTCCTTAGGAAAACCATGCAGCCTAACTATTTCTTTCATATAAATATCTGCAATATTTGTTCCTTTGTGAGTCGTTTTCAATGGAATAAAATGTGCAACCTTTGTAAGGTTGTCCACCACTACTATGATGGAATCATGTTGCACTGCCATTCTTGGCAGGTTGGCGATAAAATATATCATAACTATCTCCACTTTCCATTTAGGAATGGGCAATGGATGTAACAATACTATTGGATGTCTGTGTTCAATCTTCACTTTTTGACATTCCATGCAATTGGTTATGTAATCAAATATATCTTTTCTCATTCCCAGCTAGAAATACTAGCCTCTTACCGTCGCAATTGTATTATGGTACCTTGGATGACTAACATATGGTACATTTTGAATATCTTTCAACACTATATTTCTCAATTCCTAAGTGTTAGGAACATAAAATTTGTCCTTGAACAACAATATTCCCTCATCTTCTAGCCTGTAGTTCTTAGATTTCAGTGATATGTTTTCCTATTGTAAGCCTTCTGTAACTTGTGCATAATGTTGATTTGATGCTATAACTTCTAAAATTCTACTTTTAAAATATAAACAATACATGCTAATTGTGGTAGCATGCATTTCATGCACCCTCCTGATATGTGCATCAACCACTTTATTCTCTTTCCCCTTGATGTGCTTGATGTTGAAGTCATATTCACTAAGAAATTCCATCCATATAGTTTGTTGATCTGTATTATATTGAGAACAAAATGAGATACAAATGAAAATATAACAGAGAACACATAAATACAATGAAACCAAACTTCTATTAATGAATGACATAATCCTATAGAACACAAACTGGCTACAATGGAGGTAGCTTATCGTGGAAGAGAAAGAGATGTCAACTATGCTCATTCTCAATAAGAATTAATCACACTCCATTACATTCTCAAAGGACCTCCTTCACCTCGATTACATATGAGAGATTGAGAGGAGAATAATTCCCATGATGCATGTGGGATAAATTGGTCTAAGTTTACAAAATGCCATAGGCATGTAAAACTTTAGAGCTTTTCAGGACGTCACCCATCCCAATACTACTATATCCCAAGCAGAGTTCTAATGGGATTTGGTGCATTAACGCTATAGGCATATACATATGACCACTAGGCAATCATTACATGATGGATTTAATTAACAAATGAAGATTACATTACATTACATTCCCCATCAAAAGGGTGAATATCGTGGTTTATCAAAACCACATGTTCAAAAACATTGATTTAGTGAAAAAGGTGGATGGCCATCGAGATTGACCTGGATCGTCCCTCCACCCTTAGGAAGAAATAGTCCCCATTGCATCAATTTCCCTTGGGATATGGGGAAACTTTTTCTGAATCTGAACCTTGGTGAGCTGCTTGCCTTGCTGAAGTAGTTGTCCTGCTTGTACTTGGAATTAGTTTGTTGAAGGCTGTCATGAACCTATTGTTGGAGGTGTTGGATCTTTTCAAAAAATATGGCTACATGATATTCCTTGGTCTGAGTGTGGGAGGACTCTATTGATGAAGATGCAAAAGGAAGAGCTATATCAATGGGGGCTAATGGTTGGAACCCCAAGCACACCTGAAAAAGGTTGTGGCCAATAAAGCTATGAAGGGTTTTATTATAACTATGTTGAACATATGGAAGACTCTCATTATTTGTAAGGGATTATCCGTAGATTGGACCATTGGGTAAGGGAGCATTAGACACCAAGTTAATTCAATGCTTTACTTGGTAGTGCAGAGGCACACAATAAGTGAAAAAATACATTTTGGCTCCTCTAAAATCTCGTCGACCTGTTTCTGTTGTATACAAATGTCTTAGGTTGAGGCAATGGTAGTTGTAGTGACCTTCTATTCACCTTTTGAATGAATTGCGAAGAGGAAAAACTTTGTGGTATGAGAGATTAATTTGCGACATTGTTTTTCTAAGATTAATGAAATTTTAGTAGTCATAACTACCTCTGGTATTCTATAGAGCTGACCCCCCAGAGTAAAAATGACACTACGGGGCCGAAACTCATAAACAACGTGGAGTTTCCACATATATGGTTGTACTAAAAGAACATCACAGACTTCAAGTGGGGAAACATCACATAGTACCTCATCTTTGAAGGGCTTGATGCCACATGATGGATGACATTGTTGGTTGATGTGAAGGTCTTGTCCATGGCTCAACCAACCAATGGTTTATGGTTTGGGGTGTGGTATCGTCGATAGCTCCAATATCTTGATGAACACGGTCGAGATCAGGTTCTTTTGGCTCCTATTGTCAACAATAAAATGTAGTGGGGTCCCCTTCACTCACATCTGTGAATGGAAGAGGTGCTCCCCCTCCTCAAGCTCCTCTAACTCGTCTGGTTGGATCTTTGAGGTTGCAATGGTAGCACTAGGTTATGCACTGATACGAGAGGGATATCACTCCCAACTTCTGTTTGAGATATTCAAATGTGTCTCTAGGATGGGTTTTTTTAAACATATCTACAACTTGTTCTTTGGTGGTAATGTATTCTAGCTTGACACTTTGCTCGACTACTTGTTCTCTTAGGAAGTGGTACTTGATGGGAATACACTTCATCTTTGAGTGCATAACATGATTATTTGAAATGATGATTTCACTTGTGTTATTGCAAATGATTGAGATTGGCTGATCATATTCTACCTTGATATCCTTTAGTGTTTTCTTCATCTAGAGAACTTGTGTGCAACATGTTGCTACTGCAATATATTCGTATTCTACTATGGATTTAGAGATTGAAGTTTTCTTCATTCTCAACCATGATACTAGATAGTTTCCTAAAAATAATGCTCCTCCATTGGTACTTCTCTTGTCATCAATACTTCTTGCCCAATGTGCATCTATATATGATGTTAGAGTGAAGTCCATACTTCTTAAATACCACAAGACAAAGTCCAATGTGCCCTTCAAATATATAAATATTCTTTTTACTACTTGCACGTATCTCCTTCGGCACCAATTGAAATCTTGCAACCAATCATATTTCTTGCATGATGTCTTGCCTTGATGCTTTGTTTTGCACAAACTGTAGGTTGGGAAAATCCCGACCCAATCCGCTGGATGGCGATAACGGTGGGATAGTTTACCCACTATTACCTCAGATAAACCCTCCCTTCACTTTAGTGAAGGAAGAATCCAACACAAGGGAGGAGTCTCAAGTGACCCTAGGGGGGATGTGAGATGGAAAATTATACTTATGAAGAGATTCCCCTATAGGTCAAGTTGCTAAGTGGAGAGTGGCTTGACAATGAGATTCTAAGGTGCTTTATGGTTGCCAAGTGTTTGAGTACCTGCGAAAGATGGTTTTACTTTCCCGAGAGACAAGAAAAGAAAATATACGAGATAAACAATCCAATGGACAAACAAGTTCAACTTGATTTCCCTATTTGTAGAAATCAACAAAAATATATATCAGAAAGTAAATCATAGTTTAAATATGCTAAAATTCTAGTAAATGATGCAAGAGATAAACTAGCAAGTACTACTATAACTCAAGTATGAAAGCATAAAACTTTAGAAACAAAACAAGGCTGTTATAACCAAGTATTTCAGAGATATTATATCATCATTATGGCTGTATCAAACAATTTCTACAACATAAAATTTCAACCCACAAAAAGTACAATTAAACCACCCAAAACGTGCGATGAGACTAGTAGATTATTATGGTAGCTTGCTAGCAAATTTTGACAGTTGAAATGTAAGTTATGAATTAAAAAGAGAGTGATTTGCTGCAACCCTAATGGCTGTATCTTTTGTTTAGCCATAGCTCCAAGAAAACTAAGTATACCAAGACTCCTTAGAGGCTTTAACAACTCAACGCATCAACAATAAACTCCGACATGAAGAATATCAATATCTCGCTAAATAACGTTTACCAAAACAAACAATTTATTTCTCCAATGCAAACTTCAGATTAGTGCCTTTTAAAATTTGGGTGAATRRAGTCTTGAAATCATGAKTTATATAAAMAAATCCCTAGGGGTGTAAACCCTCTTACTCCYTAGGGTATGCAAATCAAACTAAGGTAAATCAAGGAGGGTGTACACCCGTGTACTTTGCGTAGCAACATTGCAACAAAATAMTTGTAAAATAGMAAATGAGATGAAGCTTAATGGAGGGTGTATGCACTTATACTCCTCCTCGGGTTTCAACCAACAATAAYGATGAAAGAAGAAAGAAGAATTAACAATTACAAATTTTCCTTCCAATTACAAGAGAGATGCAAGAACAAACCCTAGTTCACCAAGAAAATTGCCATTCATAAGCAAGAGAAGAAGTCTCCAAGAGGTTTGCACCACCTTATMTCAAGCATTAACCAAGATATAAYCACCAAAAATCATTTGAACAAGAGAGATATACCAAAATRCCTAAGTAGGGTGCAAATTTCAGCCACTAGTCTTCTCATATTGGGAGAGCTATGATCAAAATGAAATAGAAGTGATCCTTATTTATACAAATCCTCCTAAAATTGTTTGTCCACTTAATTTTAGGGTAAACCACAAAGTAAGGGGTCAAAAACCCTTACTTTTCCCCTTTACAATTCAAATTTTATTTTTCACATAAGAAACCCTAAAATAAACATGACGTCACCCTTGTAGGGTAATGATTTGACATCAAGAAGAGGACGTTGGGGTTGAAGATGACACGTTGGGCTTCCAAAGGCCTTCTAGTCAAGTGCTATGGTATTATTTGTCAAGTCAAGGTACTCTTCTCCATCAAAATATGCCAAGTGTCAACCAACAATATCACCACCACCAAAAACCCCAGCTCATGGTGACGTCACCCCCAAAATGTGGTGTTTTAGCCTCCAAACACAGGTCGTTGGGGTGATGAAGTGCTATGAAGGGTCCTCCAAGGTGCCTCTCAAGCCTCCAAAGGCTTCTATCATCGTTCAGTGTGTGGACCATGGTATCCAACCTGTGGGATTCAAGCCCCAAGGAAGCCCAAGTTAGGCTTTTTCTTCCAAATCTGTGCATGAACTAGGTCCTGTAAAGGCAATGAATGCACCCTTCAAGGATCTCAAGTCAAATGCATCATGATAAGTAAATCAAATCAACAAAAGAGCCATATAAGAACGTACATCCAAACCACCTCATCAAAATAAACAAGTGCTCAAATATCCTATGCAATTTTCCAAGTTTAGGAATGGGAGGGTTGACAAGTGACCTATTGGGTGAATCGTACCTCAAGTTTTGGAGTGTTTCCAAAGTTGACCCCTATATAAGACATGTGGAAAAAGTGACATGGATGGGGGTAAGAATTTTGGGCATTGGGTTCATGACATACAAGGGACTGTAGTATCTCATTTATGAGTGCCTTTTTAGAGGGTGTGTTGCACCTTTATTTTCAATGCAACCTTTTTCCAAGCCCATTTATTGCCTTTTGTTCCTTTTTGATGTTTCCAAGTTGAATCCAAGGTGGGGATTCTACCTAAGAATGAAAATAAGTTCCCACCTTGACTCTACCTTGGTCACATCATGCTACCCCAAGTTGAAGTCATGTGTGGGGCTTCTACGTAAGCAAGAATAACAATTCCCACATATTCTCTACCTTGGTTGGAATTTTGCATTAATTAATTTTCAGGGGTCCTATTATTTTCTTATGAGAGAAATTTCATTATCCTCAGGATCCCTGGGAGATCATATAGAAGGTTCATATTTGGATTTTACCTTTTTCCAGCTACAAGCCTCTGGGCCTTCATTCCCTTCTTCCCATGAAGTGAAGGACAATCCCTTATTGTGTTAGTACACCCGAAAATACCAAAAGGTAAGGATACGAGGGGATGAAGTGTGGAAAGTTACAAGTATGGTTCGGAATGGCACACTAACTCGTCAAGACACTCACCATAATACTTCGCTTGTGCCTCATGGAGCAAGACCCAATGTCTCCCAAAAAYGAGYTGATGTGGAGGATACCGTCGTGATGGAATTGGAAGTGTGGTGGTGACGTGGGTCTCTGTCTGTGCAAGTGGACACTGCTGGTCAAGATGTCTCTCGGTACTCAATGTATGCAACCTGAGAGCCTCGGGATTCGATACATCATCTCCATAGTTATCCCTAGGAATTGGGGATAACATATGACTCCTACTTGGGGACATGTACTCGCCGTAGAGTGCATGAAAACCGCAACATCTCCTGGTGGACCCGTGCCTACACCGAAACATAAAATTGTAAAATCGAGGGTGGTTCTATCACCCTTTGTCCATATATATGAAAACCAAAATTGAAAACTTATCTAGAAAGAAAATTTTGCATTTTTTTTTTCAAAAATTTCTAAACTAAACATGTAATATGATGAAAGAAATATGCAAGTAGAGAAAAATGAAAAATGCAATGCAACTAAACTACCATGAGCAATCGATATGCAAATGCAAGAAATCAAGATGACCTACCTACTTACCTGGGGCCCTGAAGATCAGGTGATAGGTGATTTCGGGTGAAGTCATATAACCAGTGCAACCATTTGTTCATCATTTCATCAAGGTATCTCCCCCTGTGCTTAATCATGTATTACAAAAAGGATAATTTGAGCACATAATGATGAGCATAAATAGACATATAATCAATCATGAAATGAAATCAATGGAGATGGGTGGGAGGGTGGAATTTTTTCTGAAAAGAGTAACCACAATCTTGATCATCCCCGAAATCCTRCCCGAAAGGATAGCCACAAGCTYAATAAATCCATCTCCAAAGAGGGATACCATATGTAGACAATGACTCATATTCATCCCTATTAGCATGATCGCTGGTTGCTGAAGACTGAGGAGACATGAGAGATCCCAAGAAATCCCAATGATTCCTCAGAGAATAAGAAAAGAGGCAAGGGATCGTCTCATGTCTGRAGAAATAAAGACGTTGCCTCTTCATCCAYGAATTAGTGTAAAATTCTTTAAGATGAAAATGCTTTCAMTTTTTAGGGTGAGCTTTTGACTTCTTTAGGCTGAACATGACCTAGTATCCATCAAGATTTGAGCATGGAGGTGGTTGGAAATATTCATGAGTTTGCTGCGACGAATCATCCTAGAACAAATCTGTGACAACATCATTACCAGGATTCCAAGTATCTGAATCATATGTGCATGAAGACCAATCCTCTGCAGACGACAACTCAAACCCTTTTGTTTGAGAACTACCTTCAACATCGTAAATGGGATCTTTAAAAAAAGTGAAACAAACCACATCCCATCTACACCTCCCAACATGCATGAAATCATCAATGTGTTGATTAACCATATCAGAGGGGTCCTCCACGAGATCATCTTCATCAAGCGAGAAAATGGACACAGATGTCTCATCAAGGTCTTCATCATTGAGATATTCTTGACAACTTTCTTCATGGATATGTTCTTCAAGCACTTCTTTTGCAGGTGGTGGGTGATATTCTTCTTCAACTTCACACTCTTCAGCCATTGTCGTGTCACCTACTGAAAAACCTTCTCTTTAAAGGGAATCTTTGAGCTCTTGGAAGGTAGTCTCCAGATCCTGAGTAGCTGGCCCCCAATACGTGGAAAATTCTTCAACAAGCCTTGTAGAAGACCTGATACTTTTCGGATCACACGAGTTTGCAAGCCACTTCCTTTGACTCGAGTCCAGAAAAAATAAAAAAAATTTCATTAGTAGATCCTCATGCATTACAATTATACTTGAAGCATACCTCATATAGTTCACAACATGGGTGACTACTAGAGTTGGGTCACCATCAAATTTGGGGAAATTTTCCCTCTACCCAATAGGGAAAAGGTTTGAGTTTCCAAGGATATATTGAACATCGAGAGAAGGGTATACCTTGTGGAATGCCCATGGTAAATCCCATGATGCCATGGTTCCATTATCCAGGATGTCGCTTCAATGGAGTCGCCAGATGAACTTAATGTTCATAAAATATAGAGAGAAAGTAAAGGGAACTTTCCACAAGTGGAGTCTCCATATGAGCTTCAATAAGAGCTCATCAAAGGTGGAAGGGGAACGTCCTTCCTTTGGAGTCGCCAGGAAATCTAGGGATAAAGGCTTTGGGATGGTATATTTCTGAAGTGTTGTTAGGGAACGAAAGAGGATTCAAAATCCTCCCCGACAACGACGCTAAAATGTTACCACACAAACTGTAGGTTAGGAAAATCCCAACCCAATCCAATGGATGATGATAATAGTGGGAGATTTTACCCATTGTCACCTCAGATAAACCCTCCCCTCGATTTAGTGAAGGAAGAATCCAACACAAGGGGGGAGTCCTAGGTGACCCTACGGGGGATGTGAGATGGAAAATGATACTTATGAAGAGATGTCCCTATAGGTCAAGTTGATAAGTGGAGAGTGGCTTGACAACGAGCTTTAGAGGTGGTTTATGKCTTCCAAGTGTTTGAGTACCTGTGAAAGATGGTTGTACTTGCCTGCGACACAAGAAAAGACAAGATACAAGCTAAGCAATCCAATGGAAAAACAAGTTAAGGTTGCTGTCCCTATTTGCAATAGTCAACATAAATATATATCAACAAACAAATGATAGTTTAAAKATGCTAAGAAAAAAGATAAAAGTATAGTAAATGATGCAAGAGATAAGCTAGCAAGTACTAGTATAACTCAAGTATGAAAGCATAAGACTTTAGMAACAAAACAAGGCTGTTATAAACAAGTATTGCAGATATATATTATCAACCTTATGTCTGTAGGAAAATATTGCTACAAAAAAAAATTTCAACCCACAAAAAGTACAAGTAAACCACCMAAAAAGTGAGATGAGWCTAGTAGATCATTATGGAAGCTTGTTAKAAAAATTTGACGGTTGAAATGTAAGTTATGAATTAAAAAGAGAGTGATTTGTTGCAGCCCTAATGGATGTAGCTTTTGTTTAGCTATATMTCCAAGAAAACTAAGTAGACCAAGATGCCTTAGAGGCTTTAGCAACCCCAAAGAATCAACATAAACTCCAACTTGAACAATATCAATATCTCGCTAAATTACGTTTACCAAAGCAAACAATTTATTTCTCCAATGCAAAATTCAAATTAGTGCCTTTTAAAATTTGGGTGAATGAAGTATTGAAAAAAACTAGTTAGATCAACAAATCCCTAGGGGTGTAAACCCTCTTACTCCCTAGGGTAGGCAAATCAAACTAAGGTAAATCAAGGAGGGTGTACACCCTTGTACTCCTCCTAGCAACCTTGCAACAAAAGACTTGTAAACTAGCAAATGAGACGAAGCTTAATGGAGGGTGTGTTAAATTATACTCCTCCTAGGGTTTCAACCAACAATAACCATGCAACAAGCAAGAAGAATTAAGAATTGCAGATTTTCCTTACTGATTCCAAGAGAGATGCAAGAAAAAACCCTAATTCACCAAGCACATTACCATTCATAAGAAAGAGAAGAAGTCTCCAAGAGGTGCACACCACCTTATCTCAAGCATTCACCAAGAGATAA
>JASDQU010245223.1:117275-128317 GCA_032191745.1 Picea mariana | reverse complement strand
ATGGTGGTGCCTTGAGCTTCCTGGTATCTCCTTGAAAAATATCCAACTTAGGCCTCCTCCTATGATTTATGACAGGGGACACACTAGGGCTACTCACCGACGCTGAACATGCATGTGATCTTTTGTTTGAGTTTCCTAGTGAATGTGATGTCTACTAGCATTCCTTGAGTGCCTATCCCTCTTTGGTCAGCCATGTTATCATGATATCTGGATGCTGCTACTTGTCTTGCTGAAAGGTTCTCTTGTAGACTCCCTTTCTTGTAGAAGGTTCTTTAAGCTGAAAGGAATAACATTATAAGCATATGACCCCCATTCATTGGAAAATGTTGTTTTCTTCCTATCTTCTTCTAAAATAAAAAACTAATGGTATCTTGAAAACCCATCATTAAATGAGTAAGATTCCTTACCCCCCAAAATGATCTAAAATTTCATCATTAAAAGGGGCGAGGAAGGGATCACATACACAAGCTACATTTAGACCTAGAAAGTACACAAAGACCCAAATTTTCCCCTTCCTTTCCTTMTTGTTTTGAATGAATATTAGGGTGATCCACTACAACTAATTCATGAGAAAGATAACTTTTAACTTCAACATTTTGTTCATGTCTTCCTTCACCTATTCTTTGATCCTAAGATTTCACCCATAAGGCAYATTCTTTATAGGATTAAAATCTAGTTTTAATTCAATTTTCATTCCCCCCAACTTGCCTTTGATTCCCTTCATCTTCATGAAGTTTTGTAGGAACAATTCAATATACTAACTTAGAAGATACACAAMTTATTATACTATTTATATGGTAGGCGAGTCACAATTGGTCTTCTATCACAATGATCATTTGTTTTAGTTTAAATGGATCCTTGAATATCTCACCATTTGGTTCATTTATTTTTCTTTCATTGAGCTCTCCCCCTTAGGTTCTCTAAATGTAAGGTGTCACAACTTGTTTGGGTCATCTTTTTCATGTGCATCTTATTCTCTTTTGTGGTATCACTTAATATACCCCTTGAATCTCTCCAACTCTTTCTTTGGTAATTTCATTCTTATGAATGGCTTGTGCTACCCACATATGTATTGTGGGGACCCTCTTGACTAATTATCAAATAAAAGGGACTTAATTGATTGCAATGCAGAGGTAATACCAAGGGTATTAAATATATATAAGAAATTGGAGTAGAATCCTTTACATAAACTCACCCATAGCTTCCTCTCTCGACATGTATCTACTAGGCCTTTGGAATAGGTGCAAGGGTGTAGATGAATTTGTGAACCCAAATTTTTTTTGGGCATCATTCTTTGACCCATTTCTTTGTGCAACTATTAGCATGATGATTTCTGGGTTCATTTTTCCTTGATATGGATTTATAAATTGAATAGAGTTGTCCTCTTAATTAGGAATATCAATTATTTGGATCTTTGAAGGTGGAAATAATCCATACCACAATGCAGGTTGTACCTTCTCCCAACTGATTAGGTATTCTTTATGGATGTCCCTCCACCTTATAGTGGGAGTACCTTGCAACATGACATCTAATTCTAGGATAAACTGTTCCTATGGAACTTCTTGCTCCATTCTATCCCTAAAGTCCTCAAGATTTCTATTTTCATTATATTTCGGGGGATCGTTGAACTCCATACCGATATAGCATATTACTTTGGTCAAGGCACAATGCCTATAGGATAGCTTGTGGTTGCATTTCTACCAATTCATCATGAAATCCCAAATGTTAGAGTAAAATGAACACATGCAATGCCATTTAGTAGCCACATCAATGCAATTTTTAATATAGTAATCCCACATGCCAACAATTAAAATATATATGTATTCGACCATGGATTCATCCATTCCATCATCTACAAGATTGATGTATCTAGGTCCCTTTGTTGTGTCCATTGGTCGAATAATCCAATCATCATATGTTTCGAAGGACATATTCCCTATTTTAGGTTAATCACATCATTATCATTGTCCTACTCAACCCAAGAAGTGCATGATAATGGTCCCTATCATCTAAGATATCAATTACTTTAAAGTGCATAATTGTCTTGTTGTATACAACACTAACTTCAAAATTTTCCAACCGATCAATCAGATAGATCTTGTAATAATTTACTAGGTTTCAACTAAATGGGAGTACACCAACATAGGATTCCCATTAATTCCCATGATTTATTTAGGAATATGTTCACATAAAACACTAAGTCCAACATGACATCTCAGAGATCACATATGTGAATTTGGGCATCCGTTCTAAAATCTTGGTATGTCCACAACTTATTTTTCTTTCCAATTTATTGTGCATGATTATCATGTATTCAAGCATTGATGGTTTCTTCCTCTCCTCCTTCAATCAAMTATTTGAAGGTTGTCCACAACTTCCCATTCAATTGATCATTCTCCATAACTATTATTAGGGATAGAAAGAATTCATGTATGTCTTATAAGGATTCTACTTCTTTCATCTGACATGGTTGTGGTTTTTGAGTTCTTTCCCCACYTTTGGGATCATTAATATGGATTCAACCATTTGGCTATCACTTCTGATATATTTTACATTTTTGGTTTCCTCAATTATATTTAATCCCTCCCAAAATTATCTCTTCTAATTACTTGCATTAAACCCTAGGGCTATGAGGGTGGCCTTCTTAATATAGAATGACCCTTTATTTAGAATGTAAGCACATGTGTGGGCTCCCCCTCATGTAACACCATTGATTCTTTAGGTCCCATATTCTCCAATGCTTCATGGATCTAATTTTATAAGGTTGGTATTGTGTTGTTGTGTTCAAGAGTTCCATTTCAGTATCATGTTCGGGTAGTGTTCTACTACATGGAAAGTGGTCCAACAATGGCCACACCAAGGTATCCTTGGATTAGGAAAATACTGAGATATGTGTCCCAGTTCATTGCAGTTGTAGTATCATACAGGGACACCCTAACCACTACCTTGCCCCAAAAAATATCCTCCTACATATCCAACATGTCCTCCTCCCTCTAGATTATTGTTACTCTCCTTTGCGTTAATATAAGGTATGCTTACCGCATTCATGTGGGTATTCCCAAAGTACTCATTCATAACATCAATATTCATGGCCTATTCTAAGTATTCTCTTTGTGTAGTCAATTTTTTCTACATGTGTGGTATCTTGGTCAAGGGAAAAATCCCACTAATAAGATACCCTTTGTATTGTGTCTCATGGATTGGGTAGGAAAGGTGATTCATCAAGTCTTGAAAATGTTGATCACACTCCCAATCACTCTCCCTAATTATCTATTGTATATCTTTCAGAATAGTACAAATGTGCTTCTCCAAGTTGGGATTCTAAAACTAATAAATAATATTTTTCTTCACCTCATCCAATGCCTTAGCCATACCTCAAAGGATACTCTAAAAAAACTTCATATACCATTTTAGATATCTTCCAATAACATGGTATAAAACTCAACTAGATTGATCTATGTAGTGGTGGTACACTTAGCAATCTAAACTAATTCATAAAGGAACCGATATTATTTGATATCACCATCACCATTCCTTGATATCTTGGGGAGGCAAAAAACCATGTTTGATGTTGCAATAGCCATATGATTATTGGGATTATGTATAAGAACAAAACCTTGTGGTTCTAGTTGAATGACTAGGTTATGGCCCCTACTAACAAATAAAATAATACTAAAAGTTATATTATTATTCCTAGCAATTGTAATTCCTTTTGTACTTGGATAACTATTACTAATATTCCCCAAACTAGGATCCAGGTGGATATTGGTGGCCACCCACCTTTTCCAACTGGCTCAAAACAATTTTCTGGCAATTTTGGCAATTTAGTATTTTTAGTAGTTTTTAACTTCCGGGGCCATTTTGAGGGCCTAAATGAAGGTTTTTCGGGATCAATCTTCTCAATTATAGACAAAGGCATGATTGAGACTCCAAAATGAATCTCCTCGATGATAAATTTCCAATGGGCTATCATACGCCTAAAACAAAGATCGTATGCAAAAGTTACGACCCCGAGAAGTTGATGTACTAACTTACACAAACGAGGCCCACATGACTTTTGGCGCTTCATCTCCTAGGGTTAGGTTTTTGGATGTCTAGGGTTTTTGGAATTATTGTTTATTGTAAAAAGGCATTCAGAGCCTCATTGTAATTATCTTCTTGTGAATGAGTAGCCGCCACATCTCTTCTCAGAGATAAGCTGCCACCATTCTAACGAGTCTTTCACTCTGTATTACAGTCTCTGCACATTTATTTCATTAATAGAAATTGTGTATTACTGTATATTTGTGTTTATGGTTGCATCTCTGATACATTTCTGTTATATTATTGAATATCTGCGATATTTCTTTGCATTTCTTTATTATATCTCCGCTCTCATTTTGTGCCGAAAATAAATCCAGATCAGTGGTATCAGAGCAGGCTGCTCTTGATTGTTTTTCAGTGCATGTCCCCGATGAGGTCTGAGTATAGCAATTTGGGTCTCGAGCTTGTCTCAATTGAGGACAATCTCTCTCGCACACCTAATAAACCCTCAATGGCGGAAGAAAATAAAAACGACGAAGCATACGATCCTATCAGTCTGTTGCTTGAGCAAGCTCTCACGCGACAGAGGGACGAAATGATGGATAATTTTTCCCACATCCTTCAACGCCTGTCGATAGAAACAGGCACATCCTCATCAAACGACCACTTTGGAGGCACCTCACCTTTCAAGGTACAAGTTAATTTTGATATTCTTGCATTTGAAGGACAGACAGATGAAAAATCCCTAGACAAATGGTTAAATCTGCTAGAAGGTTATTTCTCTGTTCACAATTTTTCCGACAGAGAAAAGATAACCTTCACACTCCTTAAATCTCTCCCCCATGTCAAACATTGGTGGGAAACTTACTGGGAGCAAATTTCCACAAAGGAGTCTGGAATATATGGGGCCGATCCCACTTGGGATTTTTTTGTGGATGCGGTAAAGGAACAATATTACCATGTTGGCAACTATGAGGACCAGTGCATGAGATGGACCACACTGCGGAAAGAGAGGGGCCAAGCAGTTTCAGAGTTCACCAATACCTTCCATACCTTGCACACCAAGTTGGGTATCAAAGACTCTGAATGACATTTGGTTCTGAAATACCATGGGGTTCTACAGAGATACATCCAAACTGAAATGGATTTTCTGGACATCTCATCACTCAGTGCTGCTTATCGATATGCTGTTAAAATCGAGCAGAAATTTAAGCACCCGAACAAACAGGATTTTGGGTTTGCAAATCCACAACAACCAAAGTATGACAAAGATGTCCCTAACAAACAGTCTCCCAAAAACCAGTCCGAGCCACAGGAAAAGAAGGGTCACGGGAAGACAAAGAAGAACACCGAAAATTGGTGTGATTTCCATAAAATCCCCTGGCACAAAACTGATGAATGTCTCTCAAAATAGTCATTGTTGGCCGAGATCAAAGACAAGGAGCCAAACCCTAATTCAGAATCTGATTCTGAAAATACTGGTAAAGGACAGATCATTGATGAAAACCCCACTGCTATTGTCGCGACCACAACAATTCAACCAGAAGAAACAATAGATCCTGAAGAGGGGGAGCGCATTTTTCATTCACAGATGTGGGTGAAGGGGACCCCGCTGCATTTGATTGTGGATAGCGGAAGCCAGAAGAACCTCATCTCAACAGAGGTCGTCAAATAGTTGGGATTTTCGACAACACCACACCCGCAACCATACAACATCAGCTGGCTTCACCAAGGACGAGATCTCCATGTCAGCCAACAATGATGATTATCATACAGCATCCAACCCTTCAAGGATGAGGTATTATGTGATGTTTCCCCATTGGATGTCTGTGATGTCCTCTTGGGCCAACCATATATGTGGAAATGCCATGTTGTTTATGAGTCTCGACTCCGTAGTGTCATTGTTACTTTGGGGGGTCATCTCTACAGAATACCAGAGGTAGTTCCGACTACTGTTCCACCTAAAAAGTGACGCAAGGTAGTATCTCATACTACAAAATTCAACTTCTTCACAATCTGTTCAAAAGGTGAACAAAAGGATATTGCAACCACTACAACCTCGGCCGAAGCACCTTCTATCCAACAAAAGCAGGTCGACAAGATTGTAGCAAAGTGTAAAGATTCCTTCTGCACAAAAGAATCTCCTGTATCCAGACTGGTTAAAAAGGTCCAACCCTTCCAACCACATGCTCATGATAACGTTCCACAAACCAAGCAACACAACGTCTCTAGCAAGGCAAACAACTCACCAAGATTCAGATTCAACAAATGCTTTTTCCTCTTCCCCGGGCACTCAACGCAATGGAGACCATTGCTTCCTAAGGAGGGAGGATTGATCCAGGTGGATATTGATGGCCACCCACCTTTTCCAACTGGCTCAAAACAATTTTCTGGCAATTTTGGCAATTCACTATTTTTAGCAGTTTTTAACTTCCGAGGCCATTTTGAGGGCCTAAATGAAGATTTTTCGAGATCAAGCTTCTCAATGATAGCCGAAGGCATGATTGAGCCCCCAAAATGAATCTCCTCGACAATACCTTTTCAATGGGCTATCATACTCCTAAAATGGAGATCCAGGTGGATATTGGTGGCCACCCACCTTTTCCAACTGACTCAAAACAATTTTCTGGCAATTTTGACAATTTACTATTTTTAGTAGTTTTTAACTTCTGGGGCCATTTTGAGGGCCTAAATGAAGGTTTTTCAGGATTGAGCTTCTCAATGATAGTTGAAAACATGATTGAACCCCTAAAATGAATCTCCTCGACGATACCTTTCCAACGGCTATCATACGCCTAAAACAGAGATTGTATGCAAAAGTTATGACCCTGAGAAGTTGATGTACTAACTTATCCAAACGGGGCCCACATGACTTTTGGCGCTTCATCTCCTAGGGTTAGGTTTTTAGATGTCTAGGGTTTTTGGCATTCCTTTTTATTGTAAAAAGGCCTTCATAGCCTCATTGTAATTATCTTCTTGCGAATGCGAGTAGCCGTCACATCTCTTCTCAGAGATAAGCTGCCACCATTCTAACGAGTCTTTCACTCTGTATTTTTACAGCCTCTGTACATTTATTTCATTAATAGAAATCATGTATTATTGTATATCTGTGTTTATGGTTGCATCTCTGATACATTTCTTCTATATTATTGAATATCTATGATATTTCTGTGCATTTCTTTATTATATCTCCGCTCTCATTTCGTGCCAAAAATAAATCCGGATCAAACTACCACTAGGTTGCATTTCTAAATTAGACTTACAAAAATGATTAAGAATTACCTCACTTGATTCAAATGCACAAGGTGTAATGGTTTTTCCATGCTGTCTCTACCACTACTTAGATGTACCATGTCTACTGGATTGATTATTTTGCAATGAATAGTTAAATAAACCACAAATGCCTCATATGGATCAATGATTTCATTCCCTTCTATCGATGGATCAAAAGTTTCTTGAGATGCGACCTCCTTATGAAACATATATGAACTGTCTAACTAGATGAATGGATCTCTACTCATTGGAATCATTTCATCCATGTTTACTCATCAAACCCTCTGGATCCCTCATCTTCCTCACTACCTCTCCTTGGGCTTCCTTATATCATCAATCATGGTTCTTTCAACCACTCATCGACCTCTTCTCCACACTTCTACTTCTCCAATGTTATCTTTTTAGGTTACTCCAAAAGTGATTACACCATGGATATGGGTTCTTCATGTGACGTGGGGTGCATGGTGTCTTGACTAATATTGGTTGTATCATGATGGACATACTCATTGGAGATAACTTTCTCATGGATTGTTATACCTTGACTTGATGCTTACATGGCACACTTCATTAGGAGGTTAGAGACTTATGTGGCATACTAACTTTATTCATGAGGCACACATGAAAGGTTTGGTTTATTTCTTGGGATGACAACTTAATTGGAGGAGAATTGTTGGGATATGGGAAGAGGGAATTGAGTCCTAGGTAGCACGGGGACACTTGGTTGCATGCATGGAGGTTTTTTCTTGACTTGAGGATGATTGGGTTAAGGAGTGATCATGTAGGTGTGGTGAACTAGAGGTAAAATTGGCTTAGGATGGAGTGTTGGACACTTCTTGTGGAGTGCTCACCTTGGGACCCTTGCATGGTGGAAAGACACACTTTGGAACTTGAAACACATCAATTAGAGTTGGAGCACGTCACACGTGGACCTATATTATGTTTATTTAGGTTTCTTGTTGTGGACATGTTCCATATTAGTGTTGACCTCCTTCACCTTTCATATAAATAAAGGGAGGAGAGAGTATTTATATTCATTGTTGTTGATATCACACTTGTATTAAATATGTGAGAGATAGGGTGAGATTTTCTCTTTCTTATGTACTCTTATTCATTGTACTTTTCTCTCTTTGTCTTGAGAGATAGGGTTCTTAATTTGATTAAAAATGAATACTAGGATTATGTTTTTACCCAAGAATACAAGGGAAGCAAGGTTCAGGAGAAATCCTAGAGGAGTAAAGTAAACACTTTCTCTTGTGTTTCTTCTAAGAGTAGACCGAGGTTTTGTGGCATTTGGAAACCCTAGTGCAACTTGGAGTGCTTAATATGGAGAATATAGAGGGAGACTATCTTGTCATATCTTCTACACTTATGGGATGCAAGTGTAGTTTCCAAGGAGGACTCATTGGCGTGTACATGTGATTGTCATGGATATTGGTGGAGCAACCAACTTTGGTTAGGAGTGATTCCTAGGTAAGAGGAGTTAGTGGCGAGGATTTTCTTACGGTTTCCCCAACTAGGGTTTGGAGATCATGGCTTGTACCAACTTATATTAATATGTGATATGTACTTGTAAATTCAATGTGTGTGTGTGTGTGTGTGTGTGTGTGTGTGTGTGTAAGTGCATGTGCGTGTGTGTGTGCGTGCATGTGCATGCATGCAAAGAGGTTCTTGTTGTCCAAACTTTGTGTGCTTACATATATGTTTTTCAACTTGAATTCTCATGATGATTGAGTAGTTTCTAGTGTTGTTTATGCATGCATTAAGAATATTTTGTTAAGTGATTTGACAAATACATAGAAGCAAATTGGGCAGATTGATGGTTGTATTAAATATGTTGTAATAAGTATTTTTCAAATATGTTCTATGTTTGGTAAGTGTGCTGTAAGGGATGAAACACCATTCCATTGAAGTACACCTGTTTGGTGATAATCCAAGAGAATTACCAATATTCCATTCTATCTAAAATCCCTCTACTATGCTTGATTATTAGCTATAGTCTCATCTCTCAATCAATGATATCTAGTGTAATTACAACTTTATGATTAATTCTCTGAATTGTTGATTGCACTCACAACTTGCTTGCTTAGTTCTTTTGGTTGTTGAAGTGATAGGAACTACTAATTGGTAGTCATAGTTCTCATACCTAGCTGATAGCAATGTTTCTCTTTAGTTGATTCATAGTATAAGGCATATTAAATGCACCTACAACTAACCCTTCATTCAATTTTTGATTATTGCAGTGATATATTCTAAGTCACATGATTTGCTAATTGTCTTTGTAGAATCGATTGTCAATTGTAAATTAGAATGTTATTGGTTGGTTTCCTTGACTATGGTGATAGCAATAGCCAAAATGAAGCACTTGCATCGTATTATAATTGTGTATGGGAATGGGCAAAAAAACTCAGTTATCTATTTGATTGTTTAATCACTCTACCACAACCATATATCCCATATTTGTTAGTGGGAAGTGCTGGAAATAAATTGAGTTCTAAATCAGAGTATATAAACTTATCTTGCAAACAGATTTAGGAGTGTTGCATGGTGTATATCTGAACATTGTTTTATTTGACCATTTTATCATAGATATCTCTATTTTCTCATTCAATCATAGAGAACAAAATATGTTTCCGCAGAGGATCCAGGTTGATGAGATGGTAAGGCCATAAGCATTCCATCTATAGATCATAAGGTATCAAATAAGGTTCATCAGAGACCTTGAAGAGATTTCCATGGGTAAAACCTTGAAGAGGGAGAAGCTGGAAGAGTTGAGAGACTTCAACAAAAATATTCAAGAGGAAATTCGATATTGGAGGAAGAAAGAATATGAGCTAGAAAAACAAATTCCAAACACTAGGACTCCTTCACCACCATGAGGGAATAATTAGACATGTTATATCTCTTGCAATTGGAGGAGAAATTGACTCAACTAGATAATTGGCAAGAGGATAGGTTCATCGAAATGACTACTCAACTATACCAGTATTTCACAACAAAGGAAGAGGCCATGGAGAAGATACAAGAATATATCCAAAAGAACAAGCCATCCCCTTCTGTTTCCACTCTGGAAGCAAACACCATGATAGAGTCAAGCATGGTAAAATCATCTTCCAATATCCTTCCTCAAGAATTCTTCGGTGACTTTGAAAATCACACTACAGGGATCAATTCCAAGTTCATGAGGAAAATGGGCTATGATGGCCAAGGGGTAGGTAGGGAAGGCCAAGGGATTGTGATACCCATTGTTCTCAGTAGTGGCCCAAGCATGAAGGCCTAGAATTATGTGGACAATAATCTAACACAAGTTCATCTCAAACCAACTTTGTCAAGGGAAGATGAACCAGAAAAAAAACCATTTGCATGGAGGAAAAGGTAGCTAGAAAAGGAGTGTGTAACAAGCCACTCAAATATTCTTATATAGGATTGGAAGAGGGAAAAAAAGAGATGATTCCACCATCTAGATCTTCTTCAACCCTTGGGGCACCAAGAAACCAACCTGTCAAGCATCACCATAAATCGAAAATTTATGGCATAGTATCTTTGGTTTGTTTTCGTTGAAAGAAAATGAGTCACAAGGATAGAAATTGTTGGCACTCTAGAAGGCCAAAATCCTGTGAAAAACATATTTCCATTACTATAGATTTAATATAAATTAGGAGGACAAATGTTAGAGGCTTCACCCAGAATGTAACATCCCCATTTTTAATCCCCAAATTAGCGATGTATATTTTAAATATTATGTATGT
>JASDQU010245223.1:80257-94206 GCA_032191745.1 Picea mariana | reverse complement strand
TGTCTTATAAGTGTAATAGGTCACTAAAAGAATGTTTTCAAAATCTAGACCCTAAGAGTTTCACCTAGAATAAGATAAGAAGTAATTAAAATAAAAAAAAAGAGAAAAGCATCTCTAAGAAAGAATTCCAAGTGTAGGATTTGATTCATGACCCCTGTTTTTTGATTTCCGAGTCTTTTCTCCGTCACCCCTTTCTACCCTCGGTTTTGCCTTCATAAAGGACCAAGTACCTTTCCAGGTTTCCCACAGAGTGAGAAGAGATTACGTCTTACCTTTGGAAGCTGAAAAACAGTTCTTAAAAGGTAGACTAGTCCTCATAACTCCTCACTCTCCGACTAAACAAAGTTATGCTTAGGCCGATCCTGACTCTCCTAGGTTTCTTAACAATTTTCTAAGGATTTAAGCTTGCTCGAAGGGAGACCCCTGAAAATAATTTTCCCCTTTTTCTCTGCGGACTAAGGTGTTTTGAAAGTTAAGAGAAGGTGGGTCTAGAGTAATCAAAACAAGTTGAAAGACCTCCACTGCAATTTTTACATAGATACCATCCCTGGTATATTAAGTACCACTGAAATCCCCCACTTTGTATTCAAAAAGTAAAATATAAGAAAAATAAATTCACCGGGGTACTGAACAGACTCACTGGCAGTGAAGCAATATCTAAGGTTAAATGCATAATTATGATTCGAAGTGGTGAAAGGAAATTAAGTAAAATATAAGACATATAACTTCACCGGGGTAATGAATAGGCTCACTGGTAGTGAAGCAATATCTGAGGTTAAACGCATAATTATGATTCAAAGTGGTGAAAGGAAATTCAGTAAAAAGGGACAGATAACTTCACCGAGGTACTGAACAGGCTCACTAGCAGTGAAGCAATATTTGAGGTATCTGTAAGGTTGTCATACTTAAATATCACTCTACTCTAGTTACCAGTTTTTTTGAAACCGAATCTGCATCCCAAGTCCAGACAGGGCTCCCCAATTAAAAATATGAATTTTGCTTTGTTTGATGCAAGTCGAAATCCACAAAATCTGTTGGGTTTCCTAGGATTGTTTTGATCATCTTAACACTAACTTATTTTCAGTAACGAGAAGGAGAAGATCATGAATGGGACTGCAACTGAGTTTACAACAAATGAGAGTTTTGAAAAGGTTTTCAGAAGTAAGGATGAAATCTCTTTTTCCTCTGTATCCCCTTCCTTAGAAATTTTTGCAGAGATAAACCCTTGATTCCATTAACCCAATAAAGGCACTAAGTCTACATGTTCTCATCATCCCACAAGGAGACGAGGTCCCCAATTGGAGCCTATGTTGAAACAATTTTCAAAATTTTTATCCCTAAGACCCAAACTTTCCTTTTTCAGGTTTCAGCTTTTTGCAAAGCATAAGCTTCGTTATCCTTCCCAAGTGCCTGGTACCGATCTCCCGAAAAACTTTATTCTTTAAATAATAAAAGCCAAAAAACCTAAAATGTTATAAGAATCCCGACACATTTTCTATAAATTTATTTTAATATTGATAAGCTTTAAACCTAATGGAGTTAAGATTAACTTTAAAAAGTTTTCGGGATTCGGGGTTTGCTGAGAACATATATTTCAATATATATTGAATCATGAAATCCCAATCCCCAATTTCCCAAAAGAATGAGAGTTAGTTCAAATTCTGATTAATTAATTCACTAATACAAAAAGTTAAAGATTAATTTAATCATATATCAATTTCGGGATTCGGGGTTCAGCGATAACATATCTCTTGTCAACACGATCCCCGAAATCCTGAAATGCGAAATCCCGACCCATAATTTGTGTTAAACTGAATTAATCATGTTTTGTCCTTAATCCTGATTAATTAAGTCCTAAGTTAATCATATCACGATTTCGGAAATCGGGATTCATCGATGACATACTTCCTGTCAACACGATCCCCGAAATCCCAAAATGCTTAATACTGATCAATTATTTTGCTAAAATGAATTTAAGTCCTAATTAATCTTGTCGCAATTTCACGATTTCGAAAGTCGAGATTCAGTGATAACATACCTCTTGTCAACTCGATCCCCGAAATCCCGAAACATGAAATCTTGACTCTTAATATGTGATTAGTACAAATTAAATCTATTTTGAAAGCATGATTAATGACAATCAATCTTTTTATGTTTTGTTCACGTTTCAGTTTCCGATTGAATGAAATGTTTCAATTTTTGAATTCAAAAGCGCCAAAATGTGGCCACTTAAATAAAGAATAACTGGTGATATGTGACACTAATGTGTATATCAATAAATAGCTACTGCATTAAATGTCTTGAATTCTTGTCAGCTGCGTCAGTCCCTTCATCGTTAAATGAATTAAAAGAGAGTTTGAAGGTCTGTGTTTCGCAACATTTTCTGTTTCAAACTATCAAGCGCAAGACGCATTCAACTGAGCTCATACACTCCTTTTCTGTGACAGTTTTTCCATCTAACTTAAAGTCATGGCACCAAAAAAGGCACTGAAGAAGAGTGAAGATACACAGGAAGGAGATATCATATTTGACACTATGCCACACACTATCGATTCCATTAAATCTTGGACACAAATCTCTGAACTCCTGGAATTCAAATTCAAGAATTCTCATACTGATTCTGATAATCACTTTTGGGATATAGCAGAATCAGAGCTTCATAAGATCGCAGCGCGCCCTCAGATTTTGGCGTATAACGATATGATTAGTTGGGCACTAGAAAATGTTGATATTCCGACAAGGAGCATCTTAAATGATCAAGGGGTCATTGTCAGCTTGTTCATGCTAGAACATATACAAGTAATGTATAAGCTCTCACCGAATCCTAAGTACACTTTTAATGCCGAGTTTTTAGATGAATTTCAAAGGAAAGAGTGTACTAAGGCAGACCGAACTTATCCTGATTTAATTAGAGATTGGTCGAGATGCCCATCAAAGTTTAGGGATGATACCCATGGGGTTTATGCCACGACATATTTGAATGAGTACATGGTCTATGTAGCTATTATGCTATGTAGACTATTCGGGAGAAACGATCCCTACCATTTTCATGCAGATTGGGTGCCCTTTTTAGAAGAAGCTTCAGAAGGATTCACTTTCAACTGGAGTAAAATTCTATCTGATAACCTAGCTCAAGAAGTTTCAAACTACAGAGTTGCGAAATCTAAAGGTCAACCAGTGGCCTTTTATATGTCAACATACATTATGGACACAGTTTGCTTTATGAATCCTTTTCCCTTGATGTATTGGAGTTGGAACATAACTTGCCCCAAGCCCATTCATGAATATCATTCTACACTTTGGGAAGAAAATGCTAAGAATGCATTTTATGAAATTTTCCATTTCGTAATTATTCCAATGCATAAAATGTTTCATGGTTGTGAACCCCCTCGCATTTCTAAGTCAGTCTCAGGAAATCTCAAAGCAATAGCCTATTGGTTTGTTGATGAAAAATTATCTTATATTAGGGTTTATGGATGCTCAATCTCCCCTCACGCACTTCCAAAATTCCTCCCGGACAGATTGGTATTGAGGGAGGTAACACATCAAATAGTGAAAGGTGGTATTGGAATAGAGCTAAAAGTGGCTCAAAAGAAATCCTGGCCAACCTTCCCTGTGTATGTTGGGAAATTTTCATTACTAAACCCCGACCATTCCAAAGTAGAGGCTAAAACATTAGAAGAAATAAAACTGGTGGATATTGAGCACAGAAAGCATGACCCTTATCAATTAATAAGCAGACATTTGATGCACTATAATTTGAAAGCTTATGAGCACAAAACATCTGTTTATGATGATATTTTCAAGGAGGTCAAAACCTATGAAGAAGTATTGAATAGGGTACAAGCCATGTCACCTGACTCACAGGTTGGCTTCATGTCATTTCAGAGTCACAGACGAAGTTGTTTACCAAAGAGTTTGCAGGGTGAATCTATGACCCCTCCTCCAGAGTAGGAAGGGCCTCCCCTAGGCTTTGAAACAAATGTATAGGATAAAGTAAATACAAAAGGAAAAATGAAGGAAGGTGAAATGCCTTCACAGGAAATAGGAGTTCCTCAGATAAAAGAATCATAGGTAGGGAAAAGAAAGGAGTTGGAAACACCTTCAGAAATCCTTGAGAGTTTTCTGAAAAAGGTAGGAGGAACAACATCGACAAAACTTGGAAGTACCATTACTTCCTTGACTCTATTGAAGTCTACTTATGGAAACCCCCATGAGGGAGCTTTGTATGTTAGTGATATTGAGCCTATTTCTAGGGATGAGATTCCTTCATCCGATTATTTCTTTAGTAAAACGAGAAAGGCAATCCTTAAACAGGAAATTCATCCAAGAGGAGATATGATGGTTAAAAAACATAGGGTCATTATATATGGACAAAAACTTAAAGAGGGAGAATTCACTACAGAGATAGCAGGCACGATGGGAGCTTTAGCGTCAGTGAATATATACTCTGTGGGCAATTTGACAACTATGTTGGAACAGAAAGACCAAATGATAGCTCAGCTACATGGTCAATTGAAAGAGACCGAAATAAATATTAGTTGGGGGATAAAAAAGGGTCTAGAACAAGCTAGATTAAATGATATTCAAGAGATTCAGAAAGTGAAAGCAAGCTTAGAGGAAGCAAATCAGAAAATACAGGTCACTCAGGCATAGGTCCTAAAGCAAGAAGAAACAAATAAACAATTACAAGATAAGATTAGTTCCATTTCAAATCAAGTGGTAGAGCTTGAAATTTTCCAGGCCCAGCTATTGGGAATACATTTGAAGATAGAAGAGGAACAACAGAGAGTGTTTTTAAATCTGGAAGTCATCCATAATTACTTTCAGGAAACAAATAAATCCTTGGAGAATATTCTCCAGAAAGAAAGAGAAGTGAAGGCAGCCAGAACGACTTTCCAAAAAGCAGTGGCTTTGTCAACAAAAGAGGATCTCAGGGAGGCTAAAAACTATCTGTTTCAGAATAGATCAAAGGTGATGTGATACTTAAGGTATGGGAGTCAGACATCACAAAAAATAAAAGAATAACCAGAGAAGTTAATGACAATTGTCAAGGAATTTTTGATCTTTTAGAAAAAACTTCATTGAAAATTGGAAAAAACAATTGTTCAGGGTTATTAGGAGAAATTAACATTGTCAAGCACCAACTAAGATTCAAGGAAGATCTAGAGGAAATGCAGGTGGAGATCCCAAAAATAAAGGTAATCAATGTTACCGAAATCGACAAATGGATAGTGATGCCAAACTTAAAGTTACAAACTATTAAGTTCACAAGGAAGATAATTGAAGATCGTCTGCCCGAACTACAGAAAAAGTTCATATTTGAGGCAAAAGATATACCAGAGCTCCCAAAGTTTTGGCGAAGTTTTTGGGAAAATGTATTCGCTGTCTTGAAGCGGAAGAAGGAAGTTTATCAACGCAGACATGAGATACTCTTTTGAAGATTTTCGTCATTAGAATAATAAAGGAGTTAGAATAGAAATGTAAACGGTTTGACATTGTTCATTCATGTAACCGTAGTCTTAGGAAGTTGGTTAATCACCAACAGGAAAAATATTTGGTGATCATGTATAAATATATTTTCACAAGACTAAGAAAGGGCTTTTTGGTTTTTGAGAGAGCCGATTGTAAATTTTTTTTTTCCCATCCATTGTGATCTAAATAATGTAGATGAGATTCTGAATTCTGTCAACTTGAAACTATGTGTTCTTTAACCCTGTTTACAATTTTTATGTTTCTTTTTCAATGTCCTTCTAATGAATGATCAACTATAAATTTATTTCATACATTTTTTGTAGTTTGAATTGATTTGGTTATCAAATTATTTAAAACTTTTCCTCTGAAATTGCTATCAGTAATTTTAAGACCTGTAGATCATTTGAATGATTATATTTAACACTTCATTAGAAATCACGTTTTCCTCTTTACTTCCTGTTATAATATGAGATTCTTTTGTGATTAAAGCCTCATATTTTTTCAGTAGTATTTCTTTGTTATTTTACTATTCTCAAAATTGTTTCAAGTCTAGGAAATGGCCTCAACTATTATTATATTATTATTTTGAATTCCAAAACTATTTTTCCTATTTTCATCCCTTAAAAACTGGAGCAACAATTTATCAAAAACTTTTCAAATTTTAATTAAAACTTTATTTTCCATGACTGTCCCAAATAATAGATAGCCCAACGTAGAACCTGGCCTCCAAGATCAAACCAACATTGCTTTAAACCTGTTTAATACTATTCTACAAACAACAACTAACCAGGTTGAATTAGAACGTTCATGGGCAGCTATTGAGAGAGATATCAACATCCAAGAACAACGGGAAGCTAGACAGAGGCAATTGAGAAACTAACTCTGATTTACCCTTCTTTTTGATTCTTACCCTTTTAAATACCTTTACCTTTACGGATGCCTTGATGGTATACTTTAGAGCCTTAAAGTATAAACTCAGGAACAACATACACAACGGTCTGCGTGGTGCCTTTATAGTATTCTGCCAGATGACGCAACTGTTCTAGCTCCTTTAGGGCGGCGTCTATCTCCTTTTCAACTCTTTTGGCCCTGTCTAGGGTGGCCTATGAGAGTGCCTTCCCCACGCTGATAAGTTCAGTTGTACGAACATCTATTGTGTTTATCAAGTTCTCCTCTGTAGTAACAAAGATGGAGTGATCCAACATAATATTTCTTTTCTTTGTAGTCCTTTGAACGATGGCCTTTCTCTTTCAATTGTAGGAGACCTCATAGATATCTGCTACCTCATCTACCAGCTCGAGTATCCGTTGATCAACCCATGTGAGTATGTTTCCTAGGCTATCGGTGGTGTATACTTGTTCAAGATCGGGATCCTGAACTTCCTCGCTGTGCCTCGAAGACCCATCCTCTACCCGTCGCTCGTCGGGGGTTTGAGTATTGAGCGGAATAGCGACATTGGGTACAGACTTGTTACTTACTTTCTCATTGGCTGCAGAACCTCTGATTTCCTTTCACGGGGATTCTTTCTTTGGCTCATCCAATTAGGGCTTATCCTTCAGATCTGCTCCGATTTCTGATGTGTCGGGTTCCTTTGTTTCAAGGCCACTTTTAGCTTCTGTTTCCTTTTGCGGGACCTCCTTTTTTTTCACTTCAGCTTCAGTGGAAGAAGTCTTCTCAGGTCCTTTTTCCTCTTGGAAACGCATAGGGTTGTCGTGATATGACTCTGGGCTTTCATCGTCACTATATATAGTTATAATCTTGCTCAAAGGATTAGGCATGCGCGTTTCTACGGACACCCGACCTGTCTCTGGTTGAGTCATCCCGCCTACCGGTGAATTGACGGGTAATGTTTTAGATTCAGGGTTGTCTGACCCATTGGTGTTACCAAGGTTTGTAAAATCGGGGCCGCTTGGCTCCGTTAGGCTTCCTTCTGGGCTATCGGTTGGAAGCCTAGGTGTTATGATGAGGTTTGGATTATCCTGCATCCACTTCATTAGTAGCTGGGCCTGCTACCACATAAGTCCCCCCATCCCCTGTACAACTTAAACCTCAGGGGAATCCCTGATTTGTACCAGGGATTCCTGATAAAATTCTATCACTTCGATCGCTTCTTGGGGATCGCTCACTGCTTCGCCCGGTTTAGATGCTACCATTCCTTCTTAGGTCCTGAGAATTTCTTGAGCCATTTTCTCCAAGGACATCGCTTTCTCCTCCCAATTCATGGCCTTGAATTTGTTTGTTTTAGGATCATCCATCTTGGCCGCCACCTCATTTCAGTCTTGGGTGTTTTCGGTGAAAATTTCATCTTCAAACCGGTCATGGGCATAAGGCCAACATGATGATACCTGTGATGCATGTTTTAGGACCAGACCCTTGGGATCTTTCTTGCAAAAATGACCAGTCTGGAATCCAAATTCAAGTTGACTTAGCCCTTCTTTCTTATAATGCGCGGTGTCCTTGACCATGTAGAAGCCAATATGAGGGGAATCCCTGATTTGTACCAGGGATTCCTGATAAAATTCTATCACTTCGATCGCTTCTTGGGGATCGCTCACTGCTTCGCCCGGTTTAGATGCTACCATTCCTTCTTAGGTCCTGAGAATTTCTTGAGCCATTTTCTCCAAGGACATCGCTTTCTCCTCCCAATTCATGGCCTTGAATTTGTTTGTTTTAGGATCATCCATCTTGGCCGCCACCTCATTTCAGTCTTGGGTGTTTTCGGTGAAAATTTCATCTTCAAACCGGTCATGGGCATAAGGCCAACATGATGATACCTGTGATGCATGTTTTAGGACCAGACCCTTGGGATCTTTCTTGCAAAAATGACCAGTCTGGAATCCAAATTCAAGTTGACTTAGCCCTTCTTTCTTATAATGCGCGGTGTCCTTGACCATGTAGAAGCCAATATGAAACCCATAAGGTATGAAGGCCCACTTCTTGTCCTTTACTAAAGTGGCGTTATAGCCTTGCAGAATGGTTTGATAACAAATTTCCCCTAACACTAGTTGATCAAGGACATATATGGGTAACATATGGGGTGCCCCTGTGGTGTTGAAAACCCTGATGTGGCTCTCGCGCTCATCTAGATACCAGTGACATACTTTCGATACAACCTTTTTTGCTTCATTCGACAGCCTTGGGCACTCTTTCTTGAACAACAAGGAATAAATGTGTGCAATAAACTGGTCATAGATAAGAGAAAAGGATTTCTTGTGCCCGCTTTTCCATAATATGCCGAAGTATACTTGGACTGGGAACTCGAAGGAGTGCCAATTTAAGTTCATTCCAGAAAAAAACATTCCTAGTGCAGATGACATCCAACAGATACGAGGCCATGTAGAAGGAAAGGGTTTCTCCCTCTTTCGACATCTGGGCTTGTCGTATGAAAGTGCTCATCTATTTGGAGATGATGGAACCCCAATTGAAGATCATGCCTGAAATGGCTATGTATAAGATAGAGGCATCCAAGCCTCTGAAAACTAAGAGCAATCTTTCTCCCCATGCAATCTGCAAAGGAGAGCCATCATATATATGACTCCCTCAGGTTAGCCATTGAGTACCAAACGGAGGTCCAGTTGGTGATTTTTTTATCTTCTCTCCACTGAGATTCCATAATCTTGCTGGTGTCATGCTTATGATAGAAACTCAAAAAAAATTCAGTGTTTAAACTTACCTCCGGTTCCCTGAGTGTGTAGTAACTCTGAGCTTCTACTGGGAGGAAAACCCCGACACATCCACCATTGTTGTCATTAATTAAACACCTCTGTTCATCAGTGTGATGAATCAAGGAAATACCAGAGTCCTGCTTGCCACCATGTGCAAATAGGCCTTGTGGACATTCAGGAGAACTTCATTGTCGAGTCTTCTCGTATTAGGATTGATGTGTGGGGTATACTCGAGGGGTTCTTCCTTCTTGATTTTATTAAACAATTATTCCCAGCGAGGGAATACTATTTTGGCCCCAATGTTCTCCTCTGTGTCTCCAAAGGCCGGGGACTGGATGAAGGACTTATTGGTGGTTGTCTTAATGATGGGCACCGGTTTTGGAGTGAATTCCAATTGCCTCACAACTGCTGGGGAGGAACCTTCTCCTGCCTCTGGTTCTTGCATCTTTGGCGCTCTTGGAGATTTTCTGGTGGTGGGTTTCTTTGAAGGCATTGTTCTTGCAAATAAAAATGGTCTCTTAAACATGCGTACAGAGTAGAGTTGGTGGAAACATATGAAATGAAGTGTAAAACACCATAAGATGATACATACCTGTAATGCTTGCTAAAATTGTTGTTTAATACTCACTGAACCTTGGAAGCCTTCTCTGGATTGCTAGCATTGCTCCTCTGTGTGCTTTGAACTCCTTTCTGTGAAAAATAGGTTCATACACAATGAATCAAAATAATATAACGAGAGATATCCTATCAGTCRTATCAATCAATTAATTCAAGTAATGAATGCAATTCAAAACAAACTGCCGTCGGATCTYTGCAAATAAATTATAACTTCGTTGACGGTGGAGGCGTGGAGGGAGATGTATTATATCGGTAGGCTTAAACGGTCCYGTTTGATTTGCGCATGAATTAGCAAGTAATGCACGATCCATGAATTAACTAGCATTTTAAATGTGTCGTACCTAACATATCTTATGGCTAAAACGACGGTACCACTATTTTACTTGCTCGACGCTTACTCTTCTCATTTTTCTGCCGATGATGAACGGATCGGTATGCCGAATTTCTTAAGTGTGTTGGGGAAAACTTTAGACTGTCGATTCCTTAAGTAAATGTTAGTCCCTTTTAAAGTTAATATGATTTTCACATGTTCAAGCAGACTTTAACTGACTCAACATGAAAACATAAATGATAAGCACAGGCAGCAGTTTCATACTGAAGCACAATCAGACAGTGCAAAAGATCAAGTGGTACCCAAAAAGTAAAAAATTGACAGATACCTTTTTAGGGTGTATTGAGTGCTCAACACAATCATCGGGACTGTGGATGGTCCCGATGAAGGGTCATGCCTGGAGAAGGAAAATTGATCAATGGTCACGATTCGGGCCTCGTGTGGAAACAACAAGACCCGAAAAACTGTGACAACCACTGCATGCATGGCATATGTCCAACACCTTCCTAACAACAGGTTGTAGTCGATAGACGCATAGACCACTTCAAATTCGACACACACGATCTTCCCTCCTAACTACATGGGGAAAGAAGGGATGATTCCATGTGGTCTGAAAGAATGACTGTAGAAAGCGGTAAGCAGAGTAGGTGACAGAGACAAAATAGGTTGGCGAATGGCCTTCCAACATGCCAATGACATCATGCATGTCGAGGCACCCTCATCAACCACTGTGTGGAAAATGTTCCGAGTAAAATATTTCGTGGGGTGAGCCATTATATCTGAAACGCAACATGGTATGGGAGACAAGGCTTCAAGTCAGTCGTATCAAGCATGATGGTTCTCGGATTACAGGTCTCAGCAGATCCTAAGGCAGCTAGCAGAGCCTTTCTCTATGAAGGGAAGATCTAGAGGACCTCCAAAGAATACATCATGCAAGGGGTTTGTGACAAATCCTCCACCACAGATTAATTCTTGGCGGCCCTCGCATTTGGATTATGCAAAGCTTTCTTGAACACCCCTTTCAGGATGCGTGTCATTGTTTCACCCATCGTCTTCTCGATCTGGAGAGGAACAGATGGGATTACGACTTCTTTACCTTTCTCATAAGTTTCATGAATTCCGTAACCATGTGCCCTTGTCGCTATGTAGGCATCACCTTTGATCATATACACGTTCATGGACGAAGGATTATTAGAAGATGGAGGGGGTCCCTACTTCCCCCATCCGCGTTCGAAGAGGCTTGAGTTAAATTTTTCCCATGAGGAAATAGGTTCGTTAACACAATAGGTTGCTGCTGTGCCAATAACTTTTGGGCCTCTACAAGCTGAGGGCATAGCTGAGTCGGGTGGTCTTCCATGAAAAGGTTTCATAGATACTACGAATTTCTTTTCTCTGTGTTTTCCTTGCCATCATTGTTGGTGGGTTTCTTATCCTCCTTACCCTTCTTTCACTTTTTCTTCTTTCCGTTAGGCTGGTGTTTTGCCTTTGGGTTTGTCGATTCCACACTATGTACATCCAACGTTTGAGTAGGGGGAGCAGCTGAACCAGTGGTTGGGCTGGCCGCTATTTGCTGTATTGACAATTGTTGCAATTGATTCAACAACTCATCAGTGGGCTTCGCTTGTGCTGAACCAACGATGCCATCGACGTGTGGTCTAGACTTGTGTCTAGTTTTGTCAATAATAAACCGCGACGCATCTGGAAAAACTTCGTAAAGTAAACTAGATTGAGAGTATAGAAGTTCTAGCTATTGAGCTCTCATTACCGCCTCTTCCTCTGAAAAGACCCCTGACGTCGCAACGTCCTTGGATAACTTAGGTACCAAAGACTTAAGGAACTACTCTAGCAGGAATGCTAGTGGAACTGATACTTTTATCAAACTCTTCCAACACTGCCATTCTCGGATATGATCTGAGACATGGTCAGCCTTTGTTTGCTCAAAGTTGGCCAACAATTCGGTGCCGACATCGTATCTCACAGGTAATTGAAAATGGTTTAAAAAAACCATTGCCAATTCGCCAAAAGTAGAGTATCTTGAGTGGTCGAGCTCGATGTACCATTTCGTGGCACTCCCGATAAGAGTGCGTTGAAACAGACACAACTGTATGGAGTCATATCTCAATGAGTTGGACGAGCACCATAGGTGAAATGTGGTCACATGATCGCTTGAATCTTCGTTAGGATTACCTTCGAACTTCGAAATGTCTGAGGGAAACTTGGTCGGCATAGGGGGCCAACATAGATCATGATAGATTATGTCGTTTAACAATCTTGACAAGTCTGGAAAATGCAACGTTGCCAGAAAAGGTAGCTTGGGCTGTTGAGTATGTATAGGAGCAAAGGAGCCTAGCATTTGGTTGGCACCAGGTTGCCAGGAAAAGTTAGGCTGCTAACCAGGGTTCTGTTAAAAACCATGGCCAAGGCCAACATTTAGATACTGCGCTTGTTGAGACATCATCACCTGACTCCCGTAGTAGAACGTTGAGGGATGAGAAGGGATTTCTCCCGACATTGTGTTCCAAAGGTTATGGAAAGGGTTTCCCCTGGCCGATCCGATGGGCATAGGTACTAAGCCTTTCCTGGGGTTCCATTGACCATGGAAGAGGTTGCCCCTGGTCGGCATCCTTGTCGAGGGGATTGACCCCTACCATGGATTCCAGGGTCCTTGAGAGGTGTTTGCCCCTTGTGCAAGAATAGTACCCTGCGCAGGATTTTGTGATCCAAAACTAGGGTTTCCCACAACCAAGATGACAACTGACGAGAATGTGTTGTTACCAAATGCACCGAACACAGAGAATGAGAAAGAACCCACCGACGTGGTGCTGGAAGAAGGTCTTTGACTACCTACTCTGAACAAGCTGTAATTCATTTTTGGCCAGACGGGTTGTTGAGAAGAACTGCTGAGTGAGGGGGACAAAGGATATATGTGATCTCCGTCGTAAGGGAAAGCGTTATAGGGGCTGAGGTTCCACCCATGGACCCTTGCAGAGGAGCGTTTGAGCTCCTTGACCCCACACCCATGTTATGTAGGGTGGAGTAGGTGAGGAACAAGTTCGTATCAAAGCCGAGCATTCCAAATGAAAACGAAGGACCCGTCGCACTCTGTGTGAACGGTGCAGTGATCGCTTTCATATACAGAATCAAACCACTGCTCGAAGTAGAGGCGGTCAAGACCATAGTGGTCTGGACCTGCGAAGGTGAGTTAGGAGGTGAAACGCCCCCAGTGGTGGTAGTTGTATATGGAGTGTGAGGAATCCCTGACGAAGTAGCAACATTTTCTTCCATCACTTCTTGCAAGACTATCTGACACTTGTGATGCGTTACCCTTAGGGGGACAACTTGTACCACGATGGGCACCGACATGTTAGTGATCGGAGGGTTATACGGACTGAGAGCTTCCACTCCAAGATCATAAATACTCGATTCCTCTTGATACGAGTGGTCTCCTCTCAGATATGGCTCGGGCACAGTTTCCTGTGGCCTAATCGCCTCAAATGACCCTTGCTGGTCAAGTCTTTTCCCTAACACTGGCGATGGTGGCTCCAAATTAACCGACGGAAGGCCAAAAAGCCTTCGTGACTGGTGGGGCTCTTGATCTTCCACTGTCTGAGAAGATCAACGACATAGTAAGGATTTTTAAACGTTGAAGACCAAGCACACACTAGAAAGTTCCTAAGAGATAAATCAAGCAAAACCACTAACTAGTTGGAAGAACAGTTACACCAACTAACACTAGAGCAACTTACCGGTGCAAGTGCAACTCAAACACATAATAACCTTCTAGATATACTTTGAAAAGAGTGGCCCTATGTCTACCCCAAGTACCGCAGTATAGCCCCACAGTCATCTGTGTAAGTCCC
>JASDQU010245223.1:4915-21977 GCA_032191745.1 Picea mariana | reverse complement strand
AGAGAGAGCATGTGTTTCTTTCTAAGAAGTTATTGTAACTTTATAAAAATTGGTATTGCTTCCTCAATCCATTATCCACTGGGCAATTTCTATTTGCAACGTTCCATTCAGAACTCAACGTGCTCTCCTAAAGGAGATTTCAAATGGCCATGGTTACCATGCTCTCAATGCAACTACAACTGGAATAATATACCTTTGCAAAGAGATTCATATTCCTCTGTTATCAATGCCTGGTCATACTCTATTGTTTTATTTAACTTACAAAAGTAATTACTCTGGCATGCCTTCCATCAATGCCCAACAAATTGGCACAACAATTTCAATACAAACAAATTGGCACATCAATTTCAATACCCTATCTAGGCGAATTTCCATTCACCATACCAATACCACAATTGACTTTAATTCTCTTGTCTTCATACTTTGTAAAGATTGTATTAAGCCACTAAACCATGACAATGAAAAGATCAATTAAATAGAATTGTTGTGGAAAAAATATGCTCCTGCATCACAAAACCTTATTTATCTTCACACATACTAAAGCCCAAGACATGGACTATAGACAACTATTTTCATTTGATAACCTCATTTAAATTACTTGTAAAGATTGTATTAAGCCACTAAACCATGACAATGAAAATATATTTAATGATTTGTTTAACATTATATTTCTAAACATTGTTCCATTCATTCAAGTGTTGTTCAAATGATGTTTATTGAAATTTCATTGCAAAATATAATGGGTTGGGCATTTTTGGGGTTGGTTTGTTGTGTAGTCCAATTATAATTGGATACTTTAAATTTGTAAAATTATTTAAAAAATGAGCAGATCTTCGTATACTCTAGTACATTGATATGCTAATTTTTTTTCTTTAGAAAGATATTCGTTGGAATTTGTATACACTAAAAGTTAGAAATTTGTTATTTGTTATATTTTTTTAACGTTATATTTTGAAAATGTTAATATAGATTTATGTAGTAAAGTTTTCTCATTATATTCTATAGGTCATTATAGATCCCCATCCCTTGAATTTAAAAATATCAAATATGTGGTTTATCAATAAATTAATAGCTATATTGTATCTAGAAAAGTTTTATCGTTATATTTTATAGGCCATTGGAATGGTTGATCATAAAAGTTGCATTAGGGCTTAAGAATATTGTTCATTTCAACAATGCATTGATAGTTAGAAGAGCTCTTTGAGCTAATGATTTAACACATTGTTCATTCTCAATTGCATTGGCTTATCAAATTTGGCATCTTACAAGGAACTACATTAAAGTTCATCTATAATATAGGTAGATCCATCATTTTAGACAAAAAATATATAGGATTTTATTTTATATATTGTAGATGAGTTTTTGATGTAGGAACATCTTTGGTATATAGGCCATCGTGCATCACCCAAAGGTATTCTCCTTTTAGTTTTGTAATTTGTTGAATTCTAGTAATATTTATTAGTATTTAACTAAGGTTTAGGGGACCACAACACATAGACCTTGGCAAAAATCCAAAGGGTTGGTATGTGCATTGAGTTGACATGGACAACTATGACTAGTTAGTGATGATGTGGATCTACTTGGAATATTAAACTTTAATGAGTTGATTTATAGGAAGTATAGGCCCTATAAAAGGAACATCTGAATTCCTTTGTGGACATATTTTAGTAGTTCAATAATGGACACCTTGGGATACTAGCTTAAGGGGCTATATCGAGGGATCACTACAACGATCCAAGCAAGGGGAATCACATATATGAGGGGAGTCTGGGTAATTACTGTGTTTGAAAGAAAAACTTTGACCTCATGGGGAATGTACTTGAGCTTCATCTTATGCATATTAATGAAGTTTCTAGTTGTCCAATACTTGTGTTAATTGCATATTTGATTTTTAGCCATCTATGTTGTTCATAGTTTATAATTTCCAATAATGTATGTATCACTAATTTGAAATAAGTTTCTGGTGATTATGTTAAGTGGTTTAACATTATAATTGGAGAAGATAAGGTTTGTTGCATTGTTGTATTCACTGCTATAAATAAAGGTTTTTAGAGTTGGTTTATGCATGATAAGATTTCCCTAAATGATTGAAACTTATCATAACACTTTGATATCTTTTCTTTTTGATTGCCTAGAATTTTTGGGTTGTTGAAGATTGAAATGTTGTTCACTTCTGCTACTATTTGGTATTATATTTCATAGCATCCCCAAGGATAAAAATTCATAGGGTTAAGATCAAGGAAACCTTTAGTTAAGAGGTGAAATTTATGTTTTGCATTAAAAGTCAAAGGGCATAGGAATTTTCTCCATGGTATTGTAGTGCTCGTATCTGAGTTCACTCTAGGTGTAAGAGGGACATTTTGTTTCACTTAAATATTACCTAGGAGAGGTATTGACCTTGTTTAAGGGTGTGATATCCTAGGTTTCTTGAGATAGGCACCTTGACCCTTGGAAGGATTGTTTCTTCTTCTTTCATATTTCCATGATGGATATGGCTTTGGTGTTTTGTTTGTCCTTTGTGTCTAGTATTGGATGGTATGTGGATAGTTGAGCTTTGAGACACATGACACATGAAAGGTATTTATTCAACAAGATTAAAGAGCAACAAAGAGGCATGAGTGTGGTGCTAAGTGATGATGCTACTTACCATGTGAGAGGATTTGGCTCCATTTTCTTCTAGACACTTTCATGTGATGTTATTGAGTTGAGTAATGTATTGTTTATTCTTGGGTTGAACAAGAATATTCTTTCAATGTATTGTATGATAAATGTATAGTTGAGAGTCGCTTTTGAGGAAAACAATACACCATCAACATTCTAGTTAGAGGTTGGATGAGCCTTCTAGTTTTGAGAAGGCCTATGAGAACAAGGAAAGGTGGGAGGCCATCACTAAGGAGTTTAACTCTATCATATAGAGTGATATTTGAGAGTTTATACCAAGACTAGAGGGAAAGTCAATTATCAATCTAGATGATTGTACAAATTCAAGCATGTGGCTGATGGGAGTATTGAAAAATACAAGGTGAGGATTTTTACTAGAGGGTTCTCACAGATAGAGGGAGTTGACTATGATGAGACATTGACACCAATTTCTAGGTACACTTCCATCCATATCGTTGTTATCCTAGCAACATGTTTTGGATGGAATTTATATTAGATGAATGTAATGATCACTTAACTGAATTGAGTGATTAGAGAAGAAATGTAAATTGATCAACACAAAGGATTTGAGATACATGGGCATGAAACTCATGTTTATCGGTTGAAGAAAGTTATTTATGGGCTTAAGCAAGCACCACGAGCATGGTACTATAGGATTGATGAGTTCCTATTGAACTAGGATTCAACAAGAATGTTGTTGATCCAAATATTTATTATACAGTCTGAGTGGGCCTAATGGTTAAGAACATGTGTTTCCTCCTAAGAGGTCACAAGTTAAAATCCAGAGGGGGATAGGGTATGTATACCTCCATAGACTTTACTAGTCAAATCGTTGGGTGGAGGGGGTCCCTTGTCCCACAAACAAGGGGGTCTCATACACCAATTTGGTGTTTGGCTTCATCGTGACCTTAAAAATAGATTAATATTATTATATTGACTCTTATTTGGTTGTATTGGTTCTGTATATGGATATTTTGATCATTACAAGTAGTTTGGAGAAGCTCATTGTGTGGTGCAAAGAGAAATTGTCTAGTGAATTTGATATGAAAGACATTGTTCTTCTACACTATTTTCTTGTGGTCATTAAAGGTTTTCCAGGGCATAGCACAAGTTTGCCTTGGGAAAGGGAAGTACACCTTAGATATTTTGGATATATTCTAGATGTAGGATTGCAAACCCTTGGATACACATATGGCACAGATATGAAGCTCACTCAAGAAGTCATGATTGATTTGTTTGACCCATTATTATGCAAGTAGTTGATTGGTTCTTTGATTTATCTGGTGGATACCATGCTAGAAATTTGGTATGTAGTGACGACATTGAGTTAGTATATGGTTGTTCTGTAGTAGTCACACTAGGTTGTTGTGAAGGAGGTCATTAGGTATCTGAAACACACAATCCTTTTCATTAGGTATACATGAGGTGATAGGATATTACTCCACGGATTTTGTGATTCAAAAGTTGGTGGAACTGATTCTTGGAAGAGAACTTCTAGTTTTTTCTTCAGATTGGGGTGAGGGTGGATATCCAAATTTAGCAGGAAACAAAGAGTAGTTGTATCAAGTTTAGCAAAGGAAGAGTATATAGTAGCTTGTTCAACAATTTGTGAGTTAGTATGGCTTTGCAATTTGGTGTCTCAGCTTGGAGATATGGAGTTGAAGCTGACACTTGTGTGTTGTGTTTATTAAAGTTGCATCAAACAATCTAAAAATCTAGTGTTTCATGACGAATCCAAGCATATTGATATCTAGTATCACTTCTTGGGAGACATAGCACATAAGGGTGCTATAGCGTTTGATCACATTTCCATAGGGTATAGATTGTCAACATTTTGATGAATCCCTTAGCCAAAGGGAAGTTCGATATGTTTATGGAGAAGTTGGGTGTTGGTGTAAACACTTTCCTTAAAGAGGGAGTGTTAGCTTTCATAGTTAATAGAATTATTTTACACCATGTTTGGGGGTGCTTTGTGAAATTTGAAGTAAATGGTGTATGATTAGCCCCTAGATGGTTTGAGATGCATTGGCACATAGGAGATGATATGTGATGGATTTTCACATTGGAGATATCTTTCTTAGTGATTTCTTGACCTTAGTTGGTGTTATAGCATATTTTTCCACCAAAATTGTTCAGATGTCTTTGTTTGACCTTTATCCCTTTCATATTCATCTCTGGCAAATTGGGTCCACTCAGAATGTTGTTGAAAAATCCTTCCTAGAAATCCACATGCACTTTATGTTCAATATAAGAGTGAGTAATCTCTCTTTTCCTTCAGAAAAGGAACGAATGCCTTCAAACTTGACTAAAAAAATATAAAAAATGTGAAAATTACACACTTCTGAGCGGGGTTTATAGGAAAACTACTTTTGTAACTCCCTAAACCCCATGGAAAATGGTATCAACCATATTGAAATGGTATAAAATATGCCTAATGGAAGGAGAATGTTACAAGCATTGTTACTATATGAGATTTTTCTTCTAGCCCAAGCAATTAGAGTCATCATATCCCTGTGGTTTTTGTGACTGTCATCTTCCTCGAAATCCCTAATTCCTGAAGTTCCCATATCCCATTCTTGTTTTTGAGGCCAAATATCCCTTGATATTCCTCATACTTTCATAAATAAGATCATAGGAGGTGAAGCAATCTTGAGTGTCTTGGGGATGGAGGAATCTAGATGACAGTTACAGACAACACTGACATCGAGGTCAAGTACAAATTTCATATATTATTATCGATTTCAATAAAAATGAATATCTCTCTTCTTTCCCTCCCATACATTTTGATTTATTTGAGTCAACTTGATCTCTTTTCAATATTTAGTTATGGTTCTAATTCAACTGACAAGAGTTAGTTAGAGTAGTTATTTCAAACTTCCTTTTTGTTACTACCAACAATTCGAGGAAGGTTTTGTTTTGATTTGCACATGTATGTAATCTTGGATAGGAGCAAGGAATATTGGAGTGAGGACAACCTACAAGGATCATATCCAACTAGCTATCAAAACCATGTGAGTCCCTCATAACTAACTCATAATTATTTTGAAGTTTTTGTAGGCTACTTTAGGGAAAGATTTGTATTGTTCTTCATATTTTTTGTTATGTTAATGGTTAGACCTAGCCATAGGATAATTTTATTCCATAACATAAATTGTGAACTCACTCGGGATAACCCCCCGAGTTATTCTCAATAGGTTTTTCTTTGTTTCCTTTTTGGCTTAGTTTATTTCTATTTGTTAAGTTTTCAGTTTATCTTGCTTTCTGTTAATCTAGTAGATCAGTTTGAAAGAGTATTTTGAGGTTTTTTTGAGAAATTTGGCGCATAATTGAACTTACTAGTGTGTTTCTCTTAGTAACAGAGCAATTACTCGCATGTTTCTCTTGGTAAAGGAGAGAATACTCACATGTTTCCTTCATACTAGACACAAGTACATCACAAGACTCTGTTTTTCTTATTTTCATCCCTTTCTCTCCCACCTTGTTGCAACAGTTTTGTTGTTCTAGGTTTCATAGTCTACTTGCAGTGGTTTTACAATTGAAAAAGTGTTTTATTGTTTGAATTTAGCATTCATTAACAGAAAAATAAAAATATCATTTTAGTTGTCTTTCTCTGTCTTTGTTGTTTGCACACTTGAATTATTTTTTCTTTGGTTGCATTTTTTTTTGGTTTGCTTGTTGTGCAAGGTCTCATTGATATAATCCTTATAAAAATAAAATATTTCATTTAGAGTTTTCATCTTTCATTAAAACCCCATTTCAAAGAATTGTTCAAACTTTGCATAGTAAACTGAATTCATTGAAGAATACAAGCGATTTTTATTTGCCAATATTCTTACAAGTTTATTGCTGCAAGAGTAAAAAACACTATGAGTTGTACCATCATATCTCCATGGGTAATCAACTTCCTCTTAAAATGAATGCTTAATTAAAAACAACTAGAATTTTCTTCATAGAAAACCAACAATAGTCTAACAAGTAGGGCCTTGCAATAGGATCAACGAGTAAACTCTCAGAGGCCACAAAACTCAAACTAGAATTGATTAGAGAGTGAAAATTCAGTAGTAGCAAGGAACACTTATGGGGAAAACACCTCTAACATGAGTGTTAAGCATGAGGTCACATTGGGAGCAAGTGGAGGTGATATCCCCTTTAAAGAAGAGGATGGCCAATTAGACCGAAGAAAACTTATTTTATCAAGTCAATCATGAAGGACCTACTCCACCAAGCTTACTTTCATTAATTTATTAGGAAAAGGGGACTCTTCATATGGAAATTATACATCCTAAAGTTGATAATCCTAAAAATGATATCAAATCCCATGAGTATGAAACTAATAAATTGACTTTTGATCTAAATTATATGCCACTAGAAGACAAAGTAGAATGACATAAATAGGATGGTAACATGGTATCCAAGGTTTTTATGCAAGCAAAAAACAACTTAAAAGGCTGAGAATGTAGAACAATAGGATGGAAAATCAATTAAAGATTGAGAAAATCACTAACAAAGCTTTCCATATTCCAATCAATGATATGGAGAAAAATATAATTGCTTTAGGACATGCTCCATGAGATAAATATGGGGTTTCATCTCTAATTGAAGAAAAGGATAAAGAAATTCAAATTCTAAGAGGGAAGTTGAATATTCTAGTGTCAGAGCATGTTAAAAAAAAAGAAATAGTTGAATTGGAAAATGAGAAGGACTAGTTGAGAAATCAAGTGAAAATTCTATCAAACCAAAACTTCAAATAAGGACAAATTATTGATAGAATCAATAAAGAGAAAGAATTTTCTCAATTTTCTCAATTATCTTTCAAATCTACAATGATAGATGTTGAGAAGCTCAAAGAAGGTTCAAAACTAGAGCAAGTTGAGAAGCTCAAGATGCAATTGACATCAGTACAAAAATAGTTTAAATTTGTTGAAACAAGTGTGCAGTGGAAAGTTTCATAAGTGACATAATTGCAAGAACAGATTGAAAAACATAATACACTTCTAGATACTACTCACTCTATCTTGGATAAGAAGGATAAAATCATAGAGGAGGAAAACCAGAGGATTGCAGAGTTTGAGAGGATGCATAAATATTTTGATAAAATAATTTTTGCAAGGAAATATTTGATTGGAGAAAAACATCATGTTTGGGATTAGATCAAACTGATTATCCAAAAAATTAGAATTGATTTTAATATGCTTCTAGAAACAAAGAACCTTGAAAGAGCAGTGAGAATGGTAAGTATGGTTATCTTACATGTTTTTCTCAATGTATGATGGATTGTTGCATAGGTCCATGTTAATTTCTTATTAATGGATGGGTATTTATGTTGCACACTTCTTTCACACATAAATATAAAAACAAACAACCTAAAATGCCTTCTTCTGTCCCCAAGAAAGTATATGATCAAAACCAATGGAAATTCTTAGAGGAAAGGGGGAGAAAACCTTAGAGAACACCAGAGTTTATTCCATGGGTCATTGTTCCTAGGGTCAAAGTTCCATATGACATAGTTCTAGAGAGGTCAAAGTTCCACAAGCCATAGTTCCAGAGGTCATAGTTCCACAGATCATATTTCCAAGGGTCATAGTTCCACAGGTCATAGTTATCGGGGTCATAGTTTGACATGTTAGAGTTCATGGAGTCATAGTTCTAGAGGTCAAATATCCATGGGTCATAGTCCCACAAGTCATAGTTCCCGGGGTCACTATGACTTATGGAACAATGGCCTCTAGAACTATGACCCATGGAACTTTGACCTCTAGAACGATGACCTTGAAAAATTTGACCTCAGGAACTATGACCTCATGAACTTAGACCTCAGGAACTATGACCTCATGAACTTAGACCTCAAGAACTTTGACCTGTGGAACTATGACCTATGGAATTATGACTTGTGGAACTATAACCTCTGGAACTACACCCTCTATAACTATGACTTATGGAACTATGACCCTAGGAAATATGACCTATGGAACTATGACCCCATGAACTATGACCTCTGGAATTATGTCCCCAAGAACTATGACCTGTGGAACTATGACCTCTAGAACTATGTCCTATGGAACTTTGACCTCTGAAACTATGACCTAAGGAACTATGACTGTTAGGGACCTATCCCCTCACATAGGTAGAACAATGTATTCCGATGTAATAAAGGTCAATATTAATAAGGCCTTGCAATAAAGTAGAATAAGTCAAATGTAAGAAGACCTAATAGAAGCTTCCGCTTCTAGAAGGATCTTCCTCTAGATGGTTCTATTGATAGAAATATTTAGTATAAATAGGAGTCGAGGGTATGATAACCCTAGCTTGGATATTATTGTAATAGAGCTCTGCTCGACTGGAGGTTTCCCCCTCCAAGAGGTAAGTGAACATTGCTCTCAGTAATCGAAGTGCTCTTTCTGGTGTTATTCTGTTATCATTTCAGTATTATTGTGGTGTTATTATGGTTATATTTTTGTTCATCTTCCATTTCTATCATTTTATTTCTGTTCTACATACTTTTTAGATCTGGCATATTACAAGTGGTATCAGAGCACTTTCCTCGGCGAAAAATTGTGGGTTAAGTTCTTTTCAAGGTATAGACGTATTCTAGTGTCTTTAAGCTACAAAGAGCTGTCGTTACATGCATAAACCCATGGTTGAGGGATTCATACATGTAGGAAATACAAGTGGTTATTAAGTGCACATCTATTGGCCACCCTTGTAACCCCTGCTGGTACCCCTTCGAGTGGTAGCACATCAGACAACACCTGTATATAGATTGACCTAGATTTCCTGAAGCCCTCTTTAGATAAAATGATCGACCTCCTGACTATTATAGTTACACCAAGAACAACACTTGGGAAGCTACTCTCTAGCACCTGGGTAGTCGGGTTGTACGGCTAAGGGCACGGTCTAGCCTCCTTAGTTAGTGCCCTGAGATATTGGGCCAAGTACTACTATTGGACCCCGCACGTATATAAGAGAGATATAACACAGGGAAAACCCTTGTCTGTAGAACCCTTGAATACCTAACCCTTGGGGATGGAAACAAAAATAAAATAGACAAGATCTATTGCCGTGCACTGTGTTCAAGTTGCCAAATCACTACACATTTCTTCCTGGTTAAGCATTATTTTGCACAATTATTTGAGACCTATTCCATTGGATTTATCTCTTTACCCTTATCACATTCATACCTATCATTTTTCAGCAAACTTTTTGACCCCACCTACCCCTTTTCGGTTCCCTCGTCATCATGGCCCATACCCGTAGCCAAGACTTGGAAGCTCACTTCAATACTTTGCAATCTAATTTCACAGAGACCCAACAAGAAGTGAAAAAAATCAGTGCCAATATTTCCACAATCAGTACAAACATGCAGTCCTCCATCGTCGCCTCAATCAAGGAACTCAAACAATACATGACTACCCAGCTTGAATCTGTCGTTTCGATGATCTACACCAAACTAAATATCCCTACAGATACCCCTTTATTTGACCCACCTTTTCATACCAAAGCTGAAACTTCCTCTCATTCCCATAATTTTCATCTCCATCACTTTCAACATGACCTACGCCTTCCGCAGGTGGATGTGACCAAATTTGATGGATCAGATCCCACTGGTTGGGTAACTCAAATGGAACATTATTTCTCTTTGTATGACATTACAGATGACTTGGCCAAACTCTGATATGGTGTTCTCCATCTAGATCAAGAACGTTGGCAATGGTGGCAATGGAGAAAAACTTCCCATCAAGGGTATGTTGCTTGGACACACTTTGTGGCAGATCTTTATGAACGCTTTGACACCGAGACCAACCATTTAGTCCGTTTGACAAAATTGAAACAATCTGGCACAGGGAAAGACTTTATAGCTGCTTTTGAGTGACTGGATTTTCGTACAGAGGGCATGTCTGATGATTTTTTTCAAGAATGTTTTATCAGTGGCGTTAAGGATGAGATTCGTGCCCATGTCCTCATGGCTCAGCCTCAGAGTTGGGTGGAGGCTACTAAACAAGATAAGGAAGCACAACAGGTTGTATCTTCTCAAAACCCAAAACCCCCCTTTATCCCTCACACTAAACCAATAAATCCCACTCCTCCTTCCACTCCATTAAAGATCCAAAAATTGACTAGGGTCGAAATGGCTGAACGCCAACTCAAAGGCCTTTGTTATAATTGTGATGACAAATATTTTCCGGGCCAAAAGTGTAAGGAACAAAAGATTTTTATGGCCATCTCGGAGGATGTTTTGGAAGAGGATGTTGAAACTCCCCTTGTGTCTGAGTCACCTAAAACCATGGACATAACCCCTCCTTCAAACCCTCCCAAAGTAGTACTGGTCATTTCCCTAAATGCTCTCACTGGTTTCTCTGCTCCCCAAACCCTCAAGCTAATTGGTTACATCAAACATAGGAAGGTCATCATCCTTGTTGATAGTGGAAGCACCCATAATTTTATTCATCGCTGCATTGCCCAAGAAACTCATTGCTATATCCATGCAGTCAATAATTTCCAAATCATGATTGCCAATGGCGGCTCCATGAAATGTGGAGGGTGTTTTGAAAATGTGCATCTCCAAATTAGTGACTACCACCTGAAATCTCATATGTTTGCTATCGACATGGGCGGTTGTGACATTGTGTTGGGTGCAGACTGGCTAAGGACTTTGGGTCCCATTTTCATGGATTTCAAGGAATTAACCATGCAATTCGACCAGGAGGGAAAAACATATAAGTTCCAAGGCATCACTGTCGGTTCACCTGAGATCATTAGTTCCCATTGCATGGAAAAGATGCTCAAAAAAGGTCATTCTGATGTTATTGCCTAACTCCATGCCATACAGGGAACTAAGACACCCTATGTGCCGCAAGACCTCCAATCCATCCTCTCTAAACATAAGTTGGTATTTTCCACTCCCAGGGACTCCCACCACCCCGTGGTGTTCACGATCATTCCATTCCCCTTATACCAGAAAGCTTTCCTCCCAATATATGTCCCTATCGTCACCGCTTTTTCCAAAAAAATGAAATTGAGAAAATGGTTCAAGAACTGCTTAACGCAAGCGTTATCCACTCTAGTACGAGCCCCTACTCTTCTCCTTTGGTCATGGTCCTTAAGAAAGAATTTTCTTGGCGCATGTGTCCTGACTTCTGTGCCCTCAACAAACTCACCATTAAAGACAAATTTCCCATTCTTGTCATTAATGACCTCTTGGATGAATTGATTGGTGCCCATTTCTTTACTAAACTTGATCTTTGTTCTGGCTACCACCAGATCCATATGAAAGAGGTAGACATTCCTAAGACTATCCTTAGAACTCATGAGGGCCACTATGAGTTTTTGGTCATGCCCTTTGGCTTGTGTAATTCCCCCTCCACCTTCCAAAGCCTCATGAATCATGTCTTTTGCCCTTTTCTCTATTATTTTGTCTTAGTTTTCTTTGATGATATCCTCATCTAAAGTAAAAGCTAGACATACCATCTTTCTCATGTGGACCACGTTCTCCATCTACTCTCTCAACACCAACTTTTCCTGAAACAATCTAAATGTTCTTTTGGAGCCTCAGAAGTCGAGTACTTGGGTCATCTTGTTGGGAATAATGACATTAGGGTGGATCCTACAAAGATTGAAGCTATGCAAGATTGGCCTCACCCAAATAATCTCAAAATCTTGCTAGGATTTCTGGGCTTAACATGCTATTATCACAAGTTTGTTAAGAATTATGGAAAGATTGCAGCACCTCTCACCACACTCCTTAAAAATAATTCTTTCACTTGGACTCCAGCAGCTGCTCAGGCTTTTCAAACCTTGAAGATAGCCATGTGCACCACTCCAGTCTTGGCCCTTCCTGATTTCACAAAGACCTTTGTCCTGGAATGTGATGCTTCGAGGAAAGGTATTGGTGTTGTCCTTATGCAAGAGGGTCGACCTTTAGCCTTTACCAGCAAACAACTGTCTGAACGAAATTTGGGCAAATCAATATATGAAAAGGAAATGTTGACTATTTTGCATGATGTTGATTTGTGGCACCCTTATCTATTGGGGTAACACTTCCAAATTAAGAGAGATCATCAAAGCCTCAAGTATTTTCTGGAACAACGCTATTTTTGGTGTTATTATGTTATCATTTCAGTCTTATTGTGGTGTTATTTTGGTTATATTGTTGTTCATCTTCCATTTCTAGCATTTTATTTCTGTTCTGCATACTTTTTAGATCTGACATATTACAATGACTTGTGGAACTATGAACCATGGAACTTTGACCACTATAACTATGACCTTGGGAAATTTGACCTTAGGAACTTTGACCTGGAGAACTTTGACCTCTGAAACTATGATCTGTGGAACTATGACCTGTGGAATTATGACCTCTGGAACTATGACCCTTGGAAATATGATCCGTGGGACTATGACCTTATGACTTAGTGACCTATGAAACTTTGACCTCTAGAACTATGACCTCTAGAACTATGATCCCATGAACTATGACCTATGGAACTTTGACCTGTGGAACTATGACTTGTGGAACTATGACCTGTGGAACTATGACCCGTGGAAATTTGACCCCATGAACTATGACCTGTGGAACTATGACCCATGGAAATATGACCTCTGGAACTATGACCCGTGGAACTTTGAACTATGGAACTATGACCTTGGGAAATTTGAAGTAGGAACTATGACCTCATGAACTTATACCTATGGAACTATGACCTGTGGAATGACTTCTAGAACTATGACCCTAGGAACTATGACCTTTAGAAATTTTACCCCAGGAAGTATGACCTATATAACTTTGACCCATGGAACTATGACCTCTAGAAATTTGACCCCAGGAACTATGACCCTAGGAACTTTGACCTTTGGAACTACACCCTATAGAACTATGACCTATGGAGTGATGTTTGGAACTATGACCTGTTACGAGGAAAATCTCTCTATGGCTAGGGTAAACCACAACAGACGGACATGACTACAGAAATCAACTCTATCCCAACAACATTCTATATAAACCAATATGCAAGCGAGATAAGAAGGAATCCTACCTCATCCAGATGTTCGATGAAGTCCACCATTGAGCACTTTGACCAAAAGATATACACCTGTGACTAGTTCTCAACAAACAAGTAAAGCAAGCATATGGTGATAATATAAAAGGTTAGCACATTAGATATCATAATCCATTAATAAACATGACAAATATGCCCATGGAATAATAATTCAATATATTTGCAAGATATCAATTGGATGGGAAAATAGTATTTCTATTAATAAATGATCACCATAAGTGAAAATATTATAGACTTCCGTGTACGCACGATTCAAAACCGAGAAACCAAGTTCCTTCCAGCTGGGCCTCCACCACTTCAATCCTCCACTAAAGGAAAGCTCATAAAAGTTAAACAATTAGGTTCTCAATCAATAAGGGAAGAGCTCGGGGGATCAACACTATGTTCAGACTTAAAGAACAAAGGGATGCAAACTCAATATGAAGTAAATAATTCCTCTAGAGTAACTTTGCTCTCAAAGTTGAATTCTTTCTCTCCTTTTCCATAGCTCAGAATTGGCCCATTTATAGCCTTCAAAATGGAACTGAAGGGCCGAGTCAGAACGTTTCTAGTATATGGAAGGCCAAGGATCATAGATCTCCTGTCGTGACATGGAAACCCAACATTAATTTTCATTTTTTGGCACAAATCCCAATGTACACGGGATATAGTGGAGCAACCTGCGTATACACATGCTATATAGTGTGCAAGATGCATACATGTGGACAAATATTTGTTTTTAGCTCTGGATCTTACAAACAAGGATGATAAGTCTGCATGGGGAAATGGAAAAAGGCCTTATGGGCAAGATTTCATAGGGTGAGGCAAATATTTCTATAACAGATGCCCCCTAATGTGTGAGGTTAGAGGAGTATCTGCGATGGCCGAAATACATTATAAATAACCCAGAAGTGGAGTGGTAGGGGACCAACTGGATGAACTCGTTTCTCATTACATTATGTACTGACTTTGCATACATGGATTCCAATAAAATTACACTGTAGATCCATGTGAAAATATACCAAACAAGTGTTCGTGGCCATGAATAGGCAAATACAAATGAGGTTACATGCCACAATCTTGTTGGATTACTGAGAGGGGGGGGTGTGTGAATCAGTAATAGCATAATTATAATCCTTTTTCTTCAAATAATCCAAGTGTTATATCAATGTAGAATTATTATCCAATAATGAGCAATAAGAAATGAACAATCACACACATACACAGTACACCAGTGTTTTACGTGGAAACCCAAATTGGGAGAAAACCACGAAATGATTTTTCTTATATGTCTTGAAGAATTACATTCATTGGAAGCACCAAATTCCTTTGTTTTCCAGCTGCAACTGGAAGGAGGCTCCGACCCCCTAGTTTCTTAGGCTACAACCTAAGGGAAGCTCCAACTCCCCAATTCTCTGGCTATAACCAGAAGGAGGCTACAAACCCCTATGTTCTCTGGCTACATCTGGAAGGTGGCTACAACCACCTGTCCTTTCCCCGTCCAACCGCCCTGAAGTAGAGGTAGAATGATGGAACCACTATCACACTATCACTGTGAGATATGCTACTGTAAACCTGTACCAATAAACCTAAACCATGCATCAACCTGTACCTCAACCTATACCATAAACAAGTGCATCAACCATGCACCAACCTGTACCAAACAATCTGTAGTCAACCTGTACCATAAACAAGTGCAACCAACCATGTACCAATTATGTACCAATCATGTGTCAACTACTCATCAACTATGACTCATCAATATGTACGAACATCATCAACTATACACCTCATGTATGTTCCAACTCATCAACTACTTGTATCAACCATGTACCCAACTTGTACCTCAACCAAAATCCCACATCAATTTCATCATCCAAATATGATTTATAACTCTGTAATAGACCTGGTGTATATGATCACATACCTGCAAACCTTTCTTAACTTTAAACAACAAGAGACTAGCATTTACATCAACATTTTCTTTAGTCTCACATGACTAGTTTTGGATTAGTCAACAACCCTAACTTGAAATAATCATAACTTTGTACCTGTTATAAATAAATATCTGAAACTGATACAAAATGTTCTTCAATGTGTTTTATGCAATTCTTCCATGTGTCACTACTTGGAACCTCTCAGAAAAGTAGTTATAGAAAAAATGACATACCTTGTTGAATTCCAGCTTATTCTAGAGAGAGACCTTGTAGAGTGTGCCCCGCATAGAATATTTGTTGAATCGATCTGAAACTATTACAAAACATACTGCAAACTGTAGTCAAACCAAAAAATTTGGTCTTACTGAATTTGGATCTATTATGAATAAGTTATGATGTTTTTACCCGAAACACCCATTTTTGACTAGTTTTAGGATTAGCCACAAACCCTATTTTCCATGGAGTGTAACTCCAAAAATAAAACAACCCACAGATACTTGGATATGTTTCCTCAATGGAATATAAATTTCACAGTCTGAATCATTCTAGAAAATTTTTTATTGCGAAAATGGTGAGATGACCTGTAAATAACATACTTTAGAAAGCATCATCAAAAGAATTTATCCTTCCTTGAATTCCAACCTTCTTTTCTTCACCTTCCCTGAGAAATTCGGCTTAGATATCCTTTGGTTACCTCAAACACCTATAGGTATTCAATATGCTCAATTGTGTCTAAAATGAGAGAGCCTTGCCTCTTATTTATACTCTCCAATTAGCTTCCTTAAAAAGATCTTCTAGGTCACTTTGCCCACTTTCCTTATTTTAGGGTTAACCCACTTCTAATTTCTCCATTAAATTTATTATTTAAATAATTTATTTTGTATTAACTTTGAATTATAGTACACTCATCAATTCACTTTATTATTTACCTTCTAAAATCTCTTAAACCACTTTGACCTTTTGGGGCTTCTAGATGACATACGAGGGTCCTCCAACTTCGTAAGGCCATAACTCTCAAACCACGAAGAGTTATGTGACGTTCCACATACCACCATAAATGGAATGACATGTACCATCCATAAAGAATAGTATTACCTGCAATTATATCAAAACTCATACCATTATCCATCAAACAAACTTGGGTCCATTACCCAAACTTGGGTTCTCCAACTTCTCATGGCCATAACTCTCTAACCGTGAGGAGTTATGCGACGTTCCACATACCACCGGAAATGGAATGAAAAGAAATATCCATCTAGGATAGTTTCAATGAAAAAATTATTTACCTTCATCTCATTATTCCACAAATAAGCATGGGTTCTCTAATCATACTTCTAGGATAACTCAATCCGCAAAGTGTCTTCTCGTGAGGGATTTCACCATAAGGGGACCACTTTGGAGTTCATCCATTTCTACTTATTATCAACCATG
>JASDQU010245222.1:214583-236537 GCA_032191745.1 Picea mariana | reverse complement strand
GGTTACAATCAAGTAGAGTCAAACCACTTTATGAATGTGGGATAAAGTGAAAATATAACCTAAAAACAAATATCTGACCTAAAAGCAAATAAATTAACCTAAAGTCACTTTGACTTTATTAATGCCTAAGTCTAATTTCTAATTGACCATTATAAACTAATATTTAATTTAACAACTACAAAGTTTTCACTATGTTTAAAAGTACTTCTAAGAATAAGACTAGGTATATATCATCAAAAGAAGTAAATATCTTTAAATATTTAAACAATGTCCAAAGTAACAATGTATCATACTAAGAACCAATTGAATTACTCTAAATTACAAAAAATAAAATAAAATAACCTTTTAAGATACTAATAAAAACACCATTATTTTAACTTTAAAATAAATAAATAAAAACATTTTTTAATTTAACAAAAAAAAAAAAAAAACTATAATTTTTTTTTCAAATTTCAAAATTTCAAAATATTTTTTTTTCAATTTCAAAATACAAAAAATAACAATTTTTCCTCCCATTCTGTTGACAGAATTTATGACACATCGTCAACGAGAAGGGAAGATCTAGTCTGGGGTTGTCTATTTAACCCAAGCCGTTTGGAATGATCTACCCTGATAGGTTTTATGGCTCCGTTAACCAACTGAGATGCTAAAATAACTAAAAGAGGTAAAACTACCTAAATATATAATCCTATCAGTTAACACACTCATACACTTACTTAACTAATAGTAATATTATATATAATTACAAGGTTTAACTAAAGCTTCATGAAAATGATGGTTTAAACTAATGGGTCAAAACAAGATGAAAAATAAAGAAAACTATTTTTGTACTATAAATGACAAAATAATAAACAAATGAGTGAATAAGATTATAAATGATATAACGATAATGGAAACAACATTTAACGTTTAAATGATGTAATCATTATTCATTCGCAAATCAACAAATAAAATAAAATATAAACTAACTAACCTGACACTGATCAACAATGCTAAGTTAGATTCGTCTTTCTGTGTTTGTATAAGCTCCACTTAACCTGTGTCAAGTATAAATCTATGACAAAAGCAATAACAATACTTCCTTAAACAACTCAAAGAAGTCTTTTATATTCCAGAACAAGTCTATGATAACAGAAAGACAAATAAATTTTATCTAATGTGACTTTAAAGTGTCCAATAGCTGAAAGCAAAATAAACTCCAACTCTCAGTAAATGGTATTACCAGCTACCCAACATTAGATGTAAACTCAAAATGCATAGATAGACGATGAGTCACAGATATTAAAAAAAACAAATATAATGAACCACGTAAAGAAAAACACAACATGAAAAGTTATATGCGGAACATTCTAAAGCTAGTTCAATACGAATAAAGTTTCATGTCCAGAAATTATATGAGAAACAATAGTAACATTGCACAATCTATAAAAGGATGAAAGCCAAAGAGTAAAATGTATCACATATAGTTTCAGAATAATAATGCCATCATATGGTCCAAGAGGAATTGCCGCAGACTAGTAACTCGCCAATGTTTAAAGAGAACTTTTGGTTGTCCTGTATAACGTTGCTCCAACAACCTGTATGTTAAGAGAAATCTATAGCAGAAGGTTGTATAATTCTAAGATTGTTATAGTGTCAGGATAAAAATCACTTTGGTTGACAATTTAAATCTTATTTAAAATGCAGAAAGAACAACTTTCAAATCATGATCCTTAGTGAAGATATAATAGATTAATCGACAGTAAGAAAAATCTCAATTAAACAATTATATCTTTACAAATATGAATTACATGAATAAAATCAATATAATACAAGATTTGTATCAAAATAATACAATCACCAAGATCAAGATAATTGGGATAATAGACTCTTAAAGATTGAAAACAATAATACATAAATGATAGCAATTAACCATGTATTGATAAAACATACTAAAGCTAATTTAAATCAATGCATAATCAATTACTCAAAGAGTATGAAGATATTATAATGAAAATAAAACCATTTTACTCACAAGACAAAAGCCATTAAGCAATTTGGAATTTCATATTCTTTTTCGAAAATACTCGTCCATTCTCCCAAAATTCCAACCATCCATTACTCCATTTGAAAAGAAAAAGTTTACAAAATAAATAATATACAAAAAAGAAAGGATAAAAATCCTCCTCTGAATTTCTTGGATCCCCCAGGCTTTGAACTTTCTCATATATTTATGCAATGAATGAACAGTCTGGGTGTCACTAATAATTTCTGCCACTTGAAATTTTCCTCGTAAAGAGACAACAATATCTCTCAAATCATGCATTTGTTTGGGAAAAATATCACTAGTAGGCTAAATGGGTCCATTTTGCAGATGGATTTCAATCGTTTCTTCAGATTCCTCAAGGTTTTGCTGCAATCAGTCCTGCAAAATCGTCTGTCTGTTCTTGAACACATTTCTAATCTTATCTGTTGTTGCTCATAAATTATTTGCAGCAATCCAATATATTAATTTTGGGTTTTCACAAAATCAAACAAATGATAGATAAATTTCTTTTATTTGTTTTTTTGAAATGAGATGTAAACTGACAAAATAATTTAATTAATTAAACCTACCAAATGATTTTGTGAAAATGATTTCTAATGAGCAAAAGACGAAAACATAATCATAATTTAAATGAAAGTAAACAGTTGATAAAAAATATTGTTTTCATTTAAATTAAGATTTCTATGTTCATCTCTCCCTCATTCAAATTTGATCAAATGTGAACAAATGTCATAGAAAAGATGTGTCGCAATAAAATTTCTTCCTGTAAAATCATTGTTATTAATCCATGTCTTCAACCAAGCCATTCTCATAGCACATAAATTCAATAAAGAAGAGGTAATAACAAACTCTCAAATTATAAAGCTCGTCCATCGACATCAAAACTCTGTAGAAAGAAAAACGAAATGACATTTGAATTTCATGAAATTCAAACCAAAGAAAAGAAAAGAATATAAACTCAAACCAATCTCAAAACAAAGCAAACCAATATCAATCCAATCAAGTCGAAGGAAAAAAAAATGAAGAATCCAAGTAAAATTTCGAGGGACCCTAGATTTTGATTAAAAAAAAGAAGAAGGGGGTTGTTGGGGCCCAACAAATGGTGACTTACTGGCTGAAGCAGTTATCTCTGATCTGGTAATCTTTCATCTCAGAAAGAAAAGAATAATACTTGAAAAGGATTTAAAATCCCTGAAATAAATTCACTTTGAGACCATATAGTATTAGGATAAGCTCAATGTTATAACCAAAAAAATAGAATTTTCTTTGCAGGGTATTATAACTTGAAAGAATGTCTTAATCAAAGAGTCACGGTGTTTATGAAAATGACTTCAATACCATTGACAGAGCCACTGCTTCCAGCAGGCGTCCATAGCCTCGACATGGATGTCATTTAACCCACTCAAATGATTTAATCCCATCCAATAGTTGTATCCACATGATGTATACTTCCATAAAAGTTAATTTAAAAGAATATACCTGCTACCTCTCAACCCAACATTGCTTCGCTGCCAGTAGGCCTTTTCAGTACCCCGACAAAGTTGTCTTGGTATCATGTGTTCATTTACCCGCTGCCAACGAGCCATTTCAGTACCCCGACGAGTTTACACACACTTCCCACACTTAAGTGCTTCAAACCCTCTTATGCCATTTTTAAACAATAACACAATTATAGATTTATTGATGACAAAGAGAGTGGGGTGATATTGGAGGTTAACTGAAATATAGGTGAATAGTTGATCATGTTATTTATTTTCTTTCAAAAATGAAAGTTTTATCATGGTTTAGAGATTTTAGATTTCAGTGAAGAAATCATCTAGAGAATGGGGAAGCACTTAAAAGTGATTCCTTAAGAATATGTATGACGTAAAAATTTTAAACATCATCGTAATTCTCAAATATTTAAACCATATCTCTAGTGTAATAATATGGCAAAGACAATTTGAGAACAAAATGAAAGTGACAATTGACTTAAAAATCAATTGTATGAGCTATATCTTAATATCAGGACCTCTTTGAACTATTTCAAATTGCTTGAAAAACACATGTCTTGAAATGAATGCTTCCTTCTGACGATTTCTCTTAGATCAACAATATAATGGTTCAAAAAGACAGAAAATAAGAAAATTCAATCAAAGCAATCAAAGAAAACAAAAAACACACAACAAATCGAATCATATTTTATTAATGGTATTCAAAATCAGAAGTACACTTTTCAGGAAACGATTTTGGCCAAAGATAAACCCGAGCATTGGGATCTACTAGCATCCCACTGTAAAATAAAGGAAGAACTAAATCATATAAAATCTCATGTGCGAGAAAGTTCTTTTCTTAAGATAGTGATGCATAAGATGCTACTTTGACCAAGCATTATTATTAAAAATAAAAGAGACTAAAAGAAAATATAAAAACCCTTATTAAGATGAGGGCAGGCCCTACTCATGGCAACTCGGGTCAGGGTTGAATTCGGGTGAATTGATAGTTCAAATTTACTTATCTCTTTCCATTTTAAAATTTCCATGATGATAATGCATTTTTGAAAAGAAATATTCAACGAAAAGCAGAGAGAAAAGGATTAAAGTGGACTTCCCTGACAACATTCATATTATGGTTCTCTTGGTGTACCCACTTGTGTTCATAACTGCATTATTACAAAAAGAAACATTGAGAAAGAAAACTAAATGAAACCTACTCCTAAACCTACTCTAACTGCTAAACAAATCAAAATACTAAGTGAAGTCATATTTCCCGTGCAACCATCAGAGTAACTCCAATCCTGCAATGAAAACAAATTTGAATATCAGTAACAAGAATGGGAGTGTATTAGAATATGAAAAGAATACATCATACTTACCTTTATAATAATCATTTAGAAACAAAACAATCATGAATTTACCATTCCCTTGAACACTTTTGATGTATGAATCTTCCAGCCAATCCACAATTCTGTCGCGATATAGATCTCTAAAGCATGGAAGAATGCAACTGAATTCAAAAAACTTGCCAAAATTAAGAGGACCTGACATAACCATCGGCCAAGACCGAAGTGTCCCATCATCTTGACATTTTTTTGTTTTCATATGAATTGCTTCGTGTGGAGGATACAAAAAGAATGTGTTAAGTTTACCTCAATATTTTTTTACAAATAAGGTGAAAACAAGCTTACCATTCTCTGGAAACTTTTCAAGATATGAACATTCCAGCCAATGTGCAATCCTATCATAATATGTGGAATTACCAACATAGGATTGTTCGAAAGAATTCATAGATGAAAAAGATTTATGATGAAAATAAGGTACTGGATTGGTATGGAAAGAATCTTGTAAAAGGATCCTAATTTTGTAGGTAGGATTAAAATAAAAAGAACTTATCATGATTTTTAACTGAAGAAGAAGTGTCTCATTTGCTTGAAACTTTTCATTGAGCTCGAATACTTCAAGATTAATTATTTGAATAATCATCACTCGTAATAATATTTAGTTGATTATACTTTTCAACCTCAAATAATTGATCATGGAAAAATTCAGATCCTTCTTTAAACACAAATTGAGATGAATCAATGGAAGACACAATTTGAAACTCTTTCAAATAATTTCTTGATTTACCCACGGATAATTGATGAGAAAAAGAATCAATATGTTCATGGGAAGAATTATTCTCCTCTTTATCTTCTATTCGGTAATCTCTATTAATTTGTACCTGATTATATAATGTTGAATTCTCTCCAAGGTAATCTGGAACACATAATTGCACAACATTAGGATAAAAAATATCAGGGTACAAGGAATAATATGTAGAAGAATTGAGGAGACGAATTGCATCTCTTGAAATGATAGGTATATTCATTTCAAATTATGGTTTTGTTCCCTCTCCTTGAATAAACAAATCGTCTCTCATCATATGTTCTTTTAAAGAACACGGGATATTTTCCAAGACCAAATCATGTTCATCATAAAATGGTGAATGTGAGAGAAAATTACCATACTTAGATGATTCATTACTAGTTTGACCAATGTTTCCATCTCCCACTAATTGATCTTGAACCTATTCACATGAGTGAGGGGAAGTTTTACTCACAACAAGATTGCCATATTCACATTCCATCTCTTTTACTTAAGAAACAATTGTAATATTTTGGAGAGTTTGACCATGGTCTCCTTTTGAATTCAATGTTCCTTCCTCAATAGAAAAATATGTTGTTGGAAAAGAAATATCAGAAGCGACAATTGTATCTTGTAAAATGTCATGTTGCTCCTGATCTGCCAAAATGAAGGAAGTTGACAAAAAATGTGGTTCTTTAATGACTTCAATATCACCGTGAAATTTTAAACCATCTTGAGATTGAGTATTAGTGCTCAATTCAGATTGGTTAACAATTAATTGATCTTGCTTGTCTGAGAGAGAAACGAGATATTGAAACCATTCATTAATAAGAGTCATTTATTTCAAATGGAATCTAGTACAAACATGTATGAACCTAATTGCAAAATTATTGAATGATTCATCATTTTATTTCCTTAAGAAACTTAATTCTTCACTTAATTCATCATAATCATAATTGTTAAAATTTGATAAAAACTCAATTACAAACTCAGACAAAGAATGAGTCGAATTAGGTGGAAAAGATTCGAACTAGTATTTAACCCAACCTAGGAAGGTGAGACCGAACAATCTACATATGAGATTGAGATCAATGATCTTAGTCTTTAATCACTTATAATTTTTTTTATAATATGGTGTATTACAAATGAGTTCCCTTCACCATCAAAGCTAAGTTCTGAAAAGAGATCAACTGTCTTGTTCGGAATAACTGGTAATGAGACATTGAAATCATATTCCAACACAGTGATTTGGGCAGGAGCCATGAAAAATTAAGAAAATGAAGAAATTGACTCCAAATAGTTAGCTTGTCATCTAACCTGCCTTCTAGCGCATTATAAGATGACACATAAGAATAATTTATAAATCTAGAATTATGATAGAGAGAGGGCTGAAACATTTAATCATTAAATTTACCTCAGCCCTCCTTCTAGCGCCATTTTTTGACGGGCGTTTATGACACACCATCAATGAGAAGGGAAGATCTGGTCCAGGGTTGTCTATTTAATCCAAGCCGTTTGGAATGATATACCCTAATGGGTTTTATGGCTTCGTTAGCCAACTAAGATGCTAAAATAAACAAAAGAGGTAAAATTTCCTAAATATATAATCCTACCAGTTAACACACTCATACAATTACTTAACTAATAGTAATATTATATATAATTACAAGGTTTAACTAAAGCTTCGCGAAAATGATGGTTTAAACTAATGGATCAAAACAAGATGAAAAATAAAGGAAACTATTTTTGTACTATAACTGACAAAATAATAAACAAATGAGTGAATAAGATTATAAATGATATAACAATAATGGACAAAGCGTTTAACGTTTAATTGATGTAATCATTATTCATTCACAAATCAACAAATAAAATAAAATATAAACTAACTAACCTGACGTTGATCAACAATGCTAAGTTAGATTTGTCTTTCTATGTTTGTATAAGCTCCACTTAAACTGTGTCAAGTATAAATCTATGACAAAAGAAAGAACGATACTTCCTGAAACAACTCAAAGAAGTCTTTTATATTCCGGAACAAGTCTATGATAACAGAAAGACAAATAATTTTATCTCATGTGACTTTAAAGTGTCCAATAGCTGAAAGTGAAATAAACTCCATCTCTCAGCAAATGGTATTACCAGCTACCCAACATTAGTTGTAAACTCAAACTGGATAGATAGACGATCAATCATAGATATTAAAAGAACCAAATATAATGAACCACGTAAATAAAAACATAACATGAAAAGTTGTATGCAGAACAATCTAAAGCTAGTTCAATACGAATAAAGTTTCATGTCTAGAAATTATATGAGAAACAATAATAACATTGCACAGTCTACAAAAGGACTAAAGCCAAAGAGTAAACTGTATCCCATATAGTTTCAGAATAATAATGCCATCATATGGTCCAAGAGGAATTGCCGCAGACCAGTTACGTGTCAGTATTTAAAGACAACTTTTGGTTATCCTGTATAACGTTGCTCCAACAACCTATCTGTTAAGAGAAATCTATAGTAGAAGGTTATATAATTCTAATATTGTGACAGTGTGAGGATAAAAATCACTTTGACTAACAATTTAAATCTTATTTAAAATGCAGAAAGAACAACTTTCAAATCATGATCCTTAGTGAAGATATAATAGATTAATCGACAATAAGAAAAATCTCAATTGAACAATTATATCTTTAAAAATATGAATTACATGAATAAATTCAATATAATACAAGATTTGTATCAAAATAATACAATCACCAAGATCAATATAATTGGGATAATAGACTTTTAAAGATTGAAAAAAATAATACATAAATGATAGCAATTAACCATGTATTGATAAAACAGACTAAAGCTAATTTAAATCAATGCATAATCAATTACTCAAAGAATATGAAGATATTATAATGAAAATAAAACCATTTTACTCACAAGAAAAAAGCCATTAAACAATCTGGAATTTCATATTCTTCTTCGAAAATACTCGTCCATTCTCCCAAAATTCCAACCATCCGTTACTCCATTTGAAAAGAAAAATTTTACAAAATAAATAATATACAAAAAATAAAGGATAAAAATCCTCCTCTGAATTTGTTGGATCCCCTGGGCTCTGAACTTTCTCATATATTTATGCAATGAATGAACAGTCTAGGCGTCACTAATAATTTCCGCCACTTGAAATTGTCCTCGTAAAGAGACAACAATATCTCTCAAATCGTGAATTTGTTTGGGAAAAATGTCAATAGTAAGCTAAATGGGTCCATTCTGCAGATGGGTTTTCAACCGTTTCTTCAGATTCCTCATGGTTTGGCTACAACCGGTCCCACAAAATCGTCTATCTGTTCTTGAACACATTTTCAAATCTTATCTGTTGTTGCTCATAAATTATTTACAACAATCCAATATTATTTTTGGATCAATTATCTTGAACGTATTTAGATAATAAAATCAAGCCATGATCAAATCCGTACCAAATAACTGATAACATAAACCTGTGAAACAAAAAGAAACCAAATTAATAACCTAAAAATTGTGAATAAAACAAAATCTAGAACAATAAAATTAAAATGAATTTAAACTAAATATAAGTTTTAAACAAATATTGTTTATATTTTCCTTTCAAATATGATCTAAAAATTCTAGAAGATTCAAGTTGATGGAGAGGAGAAAAATATTAATTTTGGGTTTTCACAAAATCAAACAAATGATAGATAATTTATTTATTTTTTAAATTTTGAAATGAGATGCAAACTGACAAAATAATTTAATTAATTAAACCTACCAAATGATTTTGTGAAAATGATTGCTAATGAGAAAAAGACGAAAACATAATCATAATTGAAACAGAAGTAAATAGTTGATAAAAATTAATGTTTTCGTTTAAATTAAGATTTCTATGTCCATCTCTCTCTCATTCAAATTTGATCAAATGTGAACAAATGTCATAGAAAATATGTGTCGCAATAAAATTTCTTCCTGTAAAATCATTGTTATTAATCCATGTCTTCAACCAAGCCATTCTCATAGCACATAAATTCAATAAGGAAGAGGTAATAACAAACTCTCAAATTATCAAGTTCGTCCATCAACATCAAAACTTTGTAGAAAGAAAAACGAAATGGCATTTGAATTTCATGAAATTCAAACCAAACAAAAGAAAAGAATATAAACTCAAACCAACCTCAAAACAAAGAAAACCAATACCAATCCAATCAAATCAAAGGAAAAAAAAATGAAGAATCCAAGTAAAAATTCGAGAGACCCTAGATTTTGATTAAAAAAAAGAAAAAGGGGGTTGTTGGGGCCCAACACATTCCAAAAAAAAAAAAAACCTCGTCATAAAAATCAACTTCTTCATTAAATTCATAAATATAAGTAAAGAAACTAGATTAATAATGAAAAGAAAACTTCTTGTTTAACTCTGAGAATACAATAAAATAAAACATTGTTTGATATTAATAAAAAAACATTCTTTTCTTTTTCCTAAAAAAAAAAGTAGTTTCAATGCTATTCATATTGAATCAAAAGACAATTTCCAATACATATGATGACAGTTTGGAGTCATAAGATATGACTGCATCTATCATAAAAGCAACAGTTGGGCAACACAATACTATCATCTATAAATCCAAATCTAACAAATATGGACTTTAATCCATAACAGTCATAAAAAACCCATAACATTACTACAATACTAAAAATAAACTTGTCCTATCTTCAAAATTAAACGTCTCACAAAAAGAGGTAAGAGAAACCTTAAACAAAGAAATTTTTAGAAAATGTAGAAGGATCCTGAGTTGATCACAAAATCTTCGAGAACTTCTTTAAAAAATAACCACCCATGCTCCTTCCCAAGAGCTTTCTTTGACAATGAATCCGCCATAGAATTGAACTGCCTATGCACATGGAAACATTGAATCCATTTAAAAGATTGCTTTAGCTAAAGAACCTTATTCAACCATGGTTGTAATTTCAAGAGGTTCAACTAAGAATTTCTAGCAAACCAATCTAGAACAACCTTTGAGTCTCCCATCACCATTAAATCTTCAATATGAAATCTCAGAGCAAAGTTCAAAAGACTCCACAAACCAAGAAACTCGGATTTTATATTTGAATCAGATCCAACTACAAGATGTATTTTAAAGAAATGATATCCACTGAGTTTTATAACAATACCAACTCCACAACCCCCCCGAGCAAAAACACCATAAAAAAATCCTAAAGGCTTCTCCCCAAAATAATCTGGGCTAAAAAATAAATCAGAGTGATCATCTCTAGAACCACATGGAAACTCCTTGATAACCAACAAAATCTTAGAAACGAAGCCATAATCATTTCTTAAAAAAAATTCAAACAAAATCTTATTTATGTATCTCTAGATGCCTCACATAACAAAGAAAGGAACCGTCCTATGCCTCGAATATGACATGAACCAAGTATTTAAATTGTCATTTAATGGAGAAATATTCCAGGATCCATTTATCCTAAAATTTTCACAAACCTCTTTCCATATAAGTTGTGATACCTCACAATTCACAAACAAATGTTGGGTTGTTTCTTCATCTTTTATGCATAAAATGTACACTAAAGGCCCAATTCCACCTCTATGCCTGTATTTTCCCCCAGTCAAAATGCGATCATGAAAGCAAAGCCAAACAAAAAGGATGATTTTGACGGGAACTTGTAATTTCCAAATGGCTTTGTGCCACCACACATGATCTACCAATAAATTCTAAGTCATTAGTGCATCATACATTGATTTCACAGATATTGTTACATCATCAAATATTTGTTCCACTCCAAGGCTAGATCACCTCAATTCTAAGATCTTTTGTTGTTAACCAATCCTGTGAGCCCGAAGTATTTAACGTTGAGGAAGATGCAATATGAGCTAAAGGAAAAACCTTTAAAGACTTTAGGTGATGATTCAAAGCATATGATAACTTATATGAAGATCCACAAACCACAAAAGGATCATGTCCAAGCAGTACTCAGGCTCCATTGTCCACAAACCATGCAAGCTAGTTTTTTAGCAAAGGCAAAGAATCCAAATGATTTCTCCAAAAAATTGATAAAACATAAAATTTATACAAACTAGAACACAACCAAAAGATCACATCCTTTCCTTTAAGATATTTCTTGACCATCACTTTACTCCATAGCCTAGAGCCAAATAGAGCTCTCCAAAGAGACATAACATTCAACGCTTGAGAAAACCAATGAAGGTTTGGAAAGCCCCAACCACCAAGGAATTTTGGTTTGGAAACCATCTCCCATTTAACTAGATGAAAACATGTATATTTCCTAGATCCTTTCCAAATAAAGCTATTGCAGATTTGATGAATATTTGACTTAATTTTTGTTGGTACCTTTGCTAAACTAAGACAATATACTCACAAATTTTGAAGGACTGACTTAATTAAGATCATTCTTCCACCCAGGAAAAGCCATCGATAAGTCTCATATTCTATTGTTTTCTCAAACTTCTGAAGAAGCCAGGTCCAATCAGAAATCCTATAGTCATTAGGCTTTAAGTGAAACCCTAAGTATTTCATTCCACAATCAAGATGAACTATAAGAATTTAAAAAATCTCATCAATTCTTGTCAAAATCTCACTCTCAAGATTATTATAAAGAAACATGATTTCTGACAATTTACCTCCATCCCCGACGCTTGACAGAAAACTGATAACAAATGATTAAGTTCAAGCCATTCCTCTACTGAACCAACCCCTAAAATCACCACATCATCAACAGAGAACATGTGAGTAATGGCTAACCCTTTTTCTACTTTAATTCCAGAGAATTTACCTTCTGAGTTTGACTTATTCACCAATCTACTAAAACCCTCCACAACCAAAAGAAACAACAATGGAGAAAGTGGACAAGCTTGTCTTATACCTCTGTAACTTTTGAAAAAATCAGCGGGAGAGCCATTCACCAAAACAACATAATCTGCACTTGTAACACAACCCATGATCCATTGTACCTCCTCCCACTTCAAACCTATTTGAATCAACAACATTCTAAGGAAGTTCCAACTTAGTTTATCATATCATTTCTTAAGGTCCAACTTCAAAAACAAAGTTTTCATATTTTTGAATTTCGTTGAATGCATGCATTCCTGTGCAAAGTCTACCGCATCAAAAATTAACCTGTCTTTCAAGAATCCAAATTGTTCCTCTGATATGCAAGTGGCCAATTTATCTTTTAATCTAGAAGTAATGACCTTCGATATAACTTTATAGACAAACTTGCATAATGCAATGGGTATGTAATCATTGAAAGATACATGATTGGAAACTTTTGGAACAAGAGCTACAAAAGTTGCATGGACTGAACCACATAACTTTCCAGATAGTCTTGACTCCTCAACAACAACCACCAAATCAACACCCATAAAATCAAAGAAATGATGAAAGAGTTCCTCTGTCCACCCATCAAGGCCTGGGATTTTGTCTCTTGACATCAATTCCACAATTTTTTCTACTTCCTAAAATGTAACTTGTCTTCCTAAAACATCACTTTCTTCATGTAACATATCGCTCTTACGCGCACTGAGCGAACTTATTCTTTAAGGACATTTGATTGCAAGTCATCCAGATTATTATACTATTGGCCGTTTGATTATGATTATGAGGCATTATGGATACAATGATATCTTATTTTGTGTATTTACATAGACATGTGCTATTGACTGGGTTCTCCCAAGTGTGTAGGACTTTAGACCTCAAGGATGCAGAGGCACCGATGAAACCCCTTGGACTCTGGATCGAGTCAGGGAGTGGACTATTGGGGTTTGATTGTTGTTGATATGACATATGTACATCTGATTAGATGTTATGATGATTGATTATTATTGTTGTCATGATTCATTGATGATGTAGGCTGACGATAGCTTTCCGACCAGACTCACATGTGGAGTAGAGGGGTCACGCAGGACAACCAGAGACTTTGAGGGAGAGGTGTGGATAATAGCCCTGCCATGGCCTACTAGCACTCCCACCGTGGCTCAAACTGTAGGTTAACGATTACCTAGTTTGCGAAGACCCACAATGTCGTGAGGGCAGACTGTGACAGTCGATCACGATGATTCTAAGGGGTGCGCAATAAGGCAAGGGCCTTATTCCTTAGAGGCCCTTAGTCTCCCACAAGATCCCCTGGCGAGGTATTGACTCCAGGGGTTTTTGATGTCTACCAAGTCATTCAAGAGGTGAGTGGCACCCTTGGAGCACATAGTGCATCTTAAAGGGCACGTCGCGCAAGGAAAACGGAAAGAGGCGAGTGGCACCCTTGGAGCATGTAGTGTTTCCTGAAAGGCACGTCATGCAAGGAAAACAGAAAGAGGTGAGTGTCACCCTTGGAGCACGTAGTGCGTCCTGAAGGGCACGTCGCACAAGGAAAATGAAAAAGGGCGAGTGGCACCCTTGGAGCACCTAGTGTGTCCTGAAGGGAATGTTGTGATTTCAACAGGTAAGTGAATAAACCTAGTCGGCCTTAAAATGAATGATGTGATAAGTAAGTTTTAAAAACAAATTCCCTAATAAAAATGTCGCCCATCCTAGTGAAATTAAAATCTAGGTCTAAGTAACACATGTGGTAAAAATTAATAATCATAATTAAACATGTAACAAGAAGGGGGTAAGAAATTCAATTAAATTATTAAAATCAAATTACAATGGAGGATTAAAATTTTAAAAGGGAAATGAATGTTTTATCTACATATGCTAATTTAATTTTTAATTAAAAAGAAAAAGGGGTAAATGGTTGTTTTCTACACTTGCTAATTTGAGTTTTAGTTAAAAAGGGAAAAGAGGGAAACTTAAAAGAAATAGGAAACTAAAGGAAAAAGGGGAAACATTTAGAAAAAGGGAAACGTAAAGAAAAAGTTGAATGTCTAAGTTAGTAAGAATTCTTGCCTTTAAGAACTTTCTAATTATGAACTCAACTAGGAATTTAGTAAAGGTGTAAGTCATTTTATATGTGTAAGGGAATATTGGGACACCAAGGAGCATTTTTAGGAATGCTTTTAGGTGGGTGAGGGAAATAGGAATAATTAAATAATTAATGAAATTAATTTTCTGGTGCAACTAGGGGGATGGGTGACATGTGTACGGGGGAGGTTTTTTTCTAATTAAATTAATGAAAAAGAAATTAAATGAGAATTTGGGAAAGAAATCACTTAAAAACTCTATAAAAAGGATGGAGGAGGAGGAGTATGGATCTGATCTTTATGCATAATGTTACACTACTGAATTTTTGACTTGACTGAACTTATCTTATGGGAGTTGGGATACCCAGCTTGGGTAACGAGTGGTAGCTCGACCTTGCGAGGCGCGCTGGGTGCTAGAGGTTCTCTGGTATTGTGTGTGTGGCCCCTTTGCGGCTCGGGGGGCTCAGGGGGAAGAAGAGTACCCCTAGCGTTGGCTGGGAGGTACCAGTGAGGTCACATTGGTTGGCGAGCAAAACATGGACGGAGCGTGTGCGGGACAAAAACTACTGAGCAATGGCATTTGGATAAGGTACGTCAGTTTAACTGTTACTTGCAATGAAATTAAATTTACTCATGTTATTTCTCTGTGCTCGGTTTACGATTTCATTTCCATGCGTTGTCTTGCACTTTCTTTCCTACGGTATTGTAATCCCCTTGCTTGTTGTTTTCTGAATGGATTTCCCTTGGAGAACCCAACTTCTGATTTCGATAACTTATTTGTGTAGGTTTTATTGATTATTATGAAGAGATTGTGCTTTATCTTCCGCCCTTATGCCTATGTCATTAGTCCATGCCTGAGCAGTCGGCTAGGATCCGAATCAATGGTCATCACTTCGGTGTTTAAAGACCTATAGATTCTAATGCCCTACTTTTCTGTGCATGGATGATGAGCGAAGAATAATTTTTTCCCAGCTATCTATCCCTTACTTATCTCCGTGTTTGATTGATTCATGGCTGAATGATTATTTTTGTGCCTTCTTTTGATTGAGTATCTCTACGTATTGTTATCATTTCTCTTTGCGAACAACTTAATACTCTTTGCGTTTTTAATATCACCTCTGCGTTTTTGGATGACATTTTATTCTCTACGATTTTAATGACAGTTCCCAGCTCTTTGACTGGTAAAATCTCAACGGTATTAATATGTGAATGACAATGTTTTGATTTATATATTGATTGCGTTTTTAATTGTTGATTGAGATTTGAATCCTTATTAAATAGTGATTGTTTGCATTTTACCTATACCCTCCCCGATTTATACAGTTATGCATAAATCTCATTTTACTCTACGTTTTTTTGGACCACATATTGACTGCGTTTAATACAGTCTTTGCTCTGCAAATTCATGTATATTAAATAAAGACAATAACAATTATTATTTTTTCTCTGATATTTCATTTACACTTGTGCTAGCAATACCGACATCGATTACTCAAAATGATTTTAATACCAGATCAATTTCATTATTCAAAGCAATGTTTAGTTTAAGAAAACAATTTCATACTCAGACAACGGTTTTCATATTCAAGAAATTTTCATTCTCAGAAAATGAATTCTATTATCAATAAGATCTATTGCTTCTACGTCTTTGATTGCAATGAAATAACATACAATGATCTGTTGCTTCTGCATTTTGATCGCAAATGAATTAACATTTTTTTTTTAAACAACATTTGATTATTATCTTATCGCCACAATATCACTGCGAGTTGATACACTGCAATATCACATTACTCAACGATTTTCCTTGGAACATTATACAACCTTTGTACTCCACAATTCTAGGTGATTTAACCATATCTACCCCACTATGTCAACAGATTTATCATTGTATTTATCAACAGTTTAAGGCATATATGTACCCATAAACTAGTTAATACAACGAATTTATATACAGATAATGTTTACACCTCCATTACCTAGTTTAGACAGCGAGTTAGTATTGTTCAGGCTGGTAGCGATTTAAGTCTGGTATTGATAAGTCTGGTAGCAAATTTAATATGCACAGAGATACATATCTACTACGAATTTAAAATATACATTTGACCGATAGTGTGGTGACTACAACTGTGTTGACTAGGTTCTCATCCCATTTATATAGTTAGACAGCTAATTGTTTTATTTTACCGACCGTATGTTTGACAACAATATTATATTTTATGTTTTATCTTTACCCAGCGATATCATAACTTTTGACAACAACTTGTTGGTTGACAATGAATTTTTAATAAATATAGTAATACGATTTAATAGACCTCAAGCGAATCCTAAGGATATAGCTATATTATTTAATGGACATCGTTTTGATAGGTCTGTGTTTGATAGGCATTAAGAGATAGCGATTTTTTTGGTTATGTAATTATGGATAACATTTCTTGACACGATTTATGAATAGCGTTTGTTCCTGATATGACTTATGGATATCATTTTTGCTTGATATGTATTAATGGACAGTAATCTTGTTGATTGACAATGATTTTAATTGATTAATCCCTTTATATAGACAACGAGTTCTTGGACAATGAAATTGTTGGTTTGACAACGAAAATTTTGGCAGCGTTGAATGGCAGCGATTTATGGTAGTTCTATCTCCTTTTCATCTTAGTTATGACTAGCCGGTGGTTAATAGTGAAGGGTTGACTTGACAGTTGGTGGAATTTTGTGTTGTGGTTACCTTAACATAGTCTATGACCAGATCTATATGCTTGTTACCATAATATTCGTGAGTGTGTAGTATTCATTAATCTTAGTTTATGCCATATCCGATTGACATTGGAAGTAACATCTTGGCAGCGATGTCTATGTATTTTTAATTGAATATCAGGTCATGGAAGAAGACCTGATATGATGCATCAATTTATGTATTGGTAGGTTTACTTGGGCCTTATTTCCATATTCATATTGCATCTATGCATCTCGATCGCAATGCCGGAGCAATGGCTTTTGGCATATGTTTATAGATTATTGTCTAAGTTATTTATAATGATAAACATGTTTGATTTATTTCTGGTTATAGTAAAGAGGCATCTTGATGTAATTTGTGATTACATTGATGATGCATCTTTGGTTATTTTTATTTTATGGGGCTGGGGAACGGTTCGAAGTTGAACCTTTTCTTATCCAAGCAGTAGGAACTATTTAAGTTTCCAAGAGTCTTCGTTTGTGGCACAACTTGTTATAGGTAATCTTGGGTTGATCAGACCTTGGCTTTAAGTGGTATGTGTTAGTTGTTTAAGTTCGAGAATGCTACTTGCCTCTTAGATGAGTATTTCTGGATTAATTTCCTTTAGTTTTTTAATGCTACCCCTAAGATAAATTGATATCAATCTTATTCAGTTTACAGTGTGGGAGACTTCCTTGAAAGGTGCCTCTTAAGAAAACAAGAATTCTTCGGTTGGTTGCGCAATGTAAAATTGGATTGATGTCACCTTGCTTCATGTTGACTTGTTGCTTGGGCGCATGGGTATAGTCTTCAGGTATTTGACAGATGTTTTGGTCTCCTAGCGCGATGTATTTAGCTTGAATTATAGGTCTAGATATGTTGTCGTGCCATGGTTACTGTCACGCCTATCGCCTTGTGATGACATGATTCCTGATGAGGGGATCATTGTGCGCCCTGATGAATAGATGCCAATGTTAACCAGGCAGGAGTCTTGTGCTTCCCAATGTGGGCATATTGTTCATTATAACAGATGTTGGTACTCGGTTTTGTGATGCCTTAATGTGTTTGGTTTGCGCTCCGTAGAGGTTTCTAGTTATGGGTCGTCGAAGCCACTGAGTCGAGTTGTTGATGTTTCCCTTTGCTTGTAGGTATTGTCTTTCTTGTGTCGGGCGGGTAGTCATTTTTATCTGACTTTGATTATCGCATGCTTCATACAGTTGTGCGATGTGATAGCGTGTTAAGTCTTTGTTGTCGGTTTCTTGTTCTGTGTGTGTTGTGTTCATCGTCAATTGTGTTGTTTAACTGTTGTCGTCATTTTCCTACCGTTAAAAAAAAAAAAAAATTGCTTTAGCATCGCGTCGCTTGTAGTCGTAACGACAAGGTTGTTACATATGGTATTAGAGCGGGTTCAACCCTGTGACTGTGGATCGCCAGGCTTTCCACTGTAGTAATCCCTTAAGTTTTAACCTAGCGCTAATTAAAAACTTTAAGGTGACCATGTGGTGATCTCGATTAGAGAATGCCACAGAGGTTCGCAGCTTGGTTCCGTGGAAGGAGGTGTGATGCCTCCAGAAGTTCCCGCACCCTCAGAGTCTAAGCCCCAAGGGGAGGAACAAGTCCTTGGGCTGGATCCGATTGTTGTAGTGGATGATGATGGCTTGACAAGGTACTTTCAGAGAATGTCATAGGCCTTCATCCCCTATCTGTATTGAGATGAGGCTAAGGCGCCTATACCCCTGAGGGTCCATAACGCGCCACAGCCAGTACCGTTAGATTTCATCGAGAACTCAAGAGGGATAAGTTCTCAAGTCCATGAGTGTCGCAAACGGCTCAACCGTCGAGGCATGGTTGGATAATATGGCGATATGATTTGCACTTCGCAACTACCTCCAACATGAAGGCCTGCATGGTGGTATTTCAACTAAAGGGGAGCGCTCTTCTATGGTGGAAGACGCTCCTACCGCATTTGAACATGACAGTTGAAGACATGTCATGGGCACTGTTCAAGGAATGATTCTGAGAGAGGACTAGAGAATATGGATCAGTCGGATCCACTACCGTGGGAGAATTGGGCAAGGCCCATTGGATTCATGCATCAATGAATAACTGCTAGGAAGAGCACTAGTCGACTTTGCTTGAGACGTCAGGTACCATCAATGACCAAACCCTAAGAATTTTGATAGATTCAGGTGCTACATAGAGTTTCATTTCTAAGGCAACGCTAAAGAGAATTAAGTTAAAGGAATTCGAATAGGATGAGTTTATCTTGTAGAAATGGCTTCGGGAGCTAAACAGAAGGTTGGTGGGAAGGTTACAGGCTGTAGCCTTAACCTGGGAGAGTTTTTCACTAGGGCCAACGTGTACGTCACGATATAAGGATATTATGACGTCATGATTGGTATGGATTGGTTGGAATCGCATGAGGTGATACTTAACTGTAATATGAAACAGTTGAGATTAGTCGATGATGAGGGATAGAGATGCATGATTGTGGGTTAGAACTAGGGAGTTTCCCTGAGATTCATCTCTTCCTTGCAGCTATGGAAGAGAATGCGCAAGGTATGTAATATTTATGTGATCCTTGCGTTAAATGAGAAGGGAGTAGCAGAAGGTCTTGAACACCTTCCGGTGGTGAGAGAGTTTGCAGATGTATTCCCTGAGGAGTTACTTGGGATTCTGCTAGAAAGGGAATTGGAATTTACCATAGACCTAAAACCGAGGGCTGAAATGATAGCAAGAAATCCTTATCGGATGTCAACCCCAGAGTTATAGGAGTTGTTGGACCTAGGAATTATACGTCCAAGTGTGTCACCGTGGGGTGTGCATGTTATTTTCATACAAAAGAAGGATGGGTCGTGGAGACTCTCCATTGACTACCATCAATTGAAAAAGGCAACGATCAAGAATTAGTACCCATTGCCAAGGATTGATGATCTGTTCAATCAGATGAAAGGCACGATGGTGTTTTCAAAGATTGATTTGCGATTAGGGTATCACCAGTTATGGATCAAGGAGGATGGCGCCCCTAAGACCGCTTTTAAGATGAGGTTTGGACATTATGAGTTTATTGTTTTACCTTTTGGAATGACAAACACCCCTGGGGTATTTATGACTTTGATGAATGGGATGTTCCGCAAATACTTGGACAAGTTTGTCCAATTATTCATTGGAGATACTTTGATTTAATCTCGGACGAGGGAGGAGCATGACAAGCACTTGCGCTTGGTACTGCAGTGCCTGCGAGAGAAAACATTGTATGGGAAATTGTCTAAATTCTAGTTTTACCAATCGAAGATTCACTAATTAGGGCATTTCATCTCCGATGAAGGTATCGTCGTGGATCCAAAAAAGGTCGAGGCTATTATGAGATGGCCTGCACCAACGAATTTCCTGGAAGTGTGTAGCTTCATGGGATTAGTGAGATACTATCGACAGTTCATCGAGGGTTTTTCGAAGATAGAAAATCCGATTATAAAATTGCAGAAGAAGAACAAGAAGTTCGTTTGGACCGAGAAATGCATGGAGGCATTTCGGAGGCTCAAGGAGCTATTGACAATGACACCAATACTGAAGGTCCCTAACATGGACGCGAACTTCTTGGTATGCACTGAAACACCCAAGAAAGTCTTAGGCGGAGTCTTGATGCAAGACGATCGAGTGATTGCTTACATCTCGAGAAAGTTGCGAAGGCATGAGGAGAACTATGCAACACATGATTTGGAGTTGTTAGCCATTGTTTATGCCTTGAGAGTTTGGAGACACTACCTTATTGGACTGAAATTCGAACTAAAAACGGACCACTGTGGGATACAACACATATTTATGCAAAGCGACTTGAATGTGCGACAACGATGTTTGTCGAAATTGCTCAATGAGTACGATTTCGAGATTACTTACATAAAGGGAACAATCAACATAGTGGTGGTTGCGTTGAGTTAGAGACTGCGCATATTTTCGGTGATGCCTCTTCAGACGAATCTACGTGAAAAGATTCTAACTTTACAGCACGACGATGACTAGTACAAAGAGGTCAAGGATTTTATCGGACAGAACATAATGATGGTACCAAGATTTGAAGGATTTTCATTTTACGACGATGGATTATTGAGATTTAAAAAATGAATTTACGTACCACTAAATGACGAGTTGAGGAGTTTGATCCTAAACGAGGCTCACAGAGAAGTGTACATGGCTCACCTGGGAGTCACGAAGATGAGGGAAGACCTTAAACCCTTATTCTTATGGAAAGGAATGAAGGCAGACATAGTCAAATACATGGCCAGATGTCTAGAATGTCAGTAGGCGAAGGCTGAACATAGACCTACAACAGGATTACTGATGCAGGGGCATCACTCCACCTCAGCAATGCGCCAACATTCTAGCACATCAACATGCATTTCAGAGAGGGAGAGGCATCGACCCTCCCATTTTTTAAATTAAAAATCTGATCCTATAGGGATTTGTGTTGTAAGGTCGTAAGAACCGAGCAATGCCTTTGTACAGGTAGTGGATAGGGTCACCTTAAATGGTTGAGTGTAAGCAAGTATAGATCATAGTCAGGTCTGGATCATCATTCATTGTAATGAAGCCATAGAAGTATGGTGTCTAACTGAGACAGTGATGGGACTACGACGGTAGAGAGGATAAGCTCATAGAGACCTCTTTTGTA
>JASDQU010245222.1:202042-212224 GCA_032191745.1 Picea mariana | reverse complement strand
GACGATTGTTGTTGATTAGAAAGTGGACGCATGGCGCCAGATCTAGAACTCTAGGTACAAAGCACTCCGGAGGAAAGAAGAGGGTTAAAGCATCGAAGTCCTGAAGGAGATCTCAATCATTGATCGAGGAGGAGGTCGAAGGACCGTTGATTTGGTTCAGGAGACTAAAGTCCCGAAACGGGAGAAGAACCATTGATTTGGAGAGGACCCATGGCAAAAGATCTGTCACTTTGGGGAAAATCACTCCGGAAGAAAGTAGTTGAACAAAGTTGAAGAATTCCCGAAGCGTGGAGCACCGGATTTTGTTTGGACCGTAGATTCAGGAAGACAGGTGTCGACAGATCTTCCACTTTGAAAGATTGTCATACAGGGAAAATAAAAGTTTGAGAGTTGAAACTCTTGAAGGTCGGAGAGTTGGAATCAACAACAATCATTGATTTGAATGGGAGTTATGTGTCGATAGATAATGGAGATCTGAGATCGCACATGGAAGGAGAAAAGAAGGCCAGAAAAGGAGGATAGATAACAACCTTTGATCGAGAGGAATCTCCAAGGGATTGGATATCAATGGTCGTGCTCGATTGTGAGTCTAGAACATACTCGGGTCTTAATTTTTCTCGAGCAGGCTGCAATTAAAACCATGTTATCGTGAAGCGCATACGTGGTGCTTTGTAGTGAATTACGGCATGAAAAGTGGGTTGGCCTAAAACCACCCTTGGACAAGCCCGCAATGACATATTTCCATGACATCATAGCCCAGGGTCATACAAAGGAAGGGGCTAATGAAAAAGGGGTTAGCGCCTGAAACTTGGTGTTTTGGAAGCGTGCAGGAATAGCCTGCGGGTCTATCAGGACCTGCACACAGAAGGAAAGGGGACTTGTGTAAGATTAATAGGGGTCTAGCCAAGGCCCAGAGAGTCAATTCAACTCATCATATTGAAAGATATTATACCGAAAGGTCGCAGAACCCTAAGAAGGAAGGGGGGGGATACATCAATTACTACAACCACACACTATTCCAGAATCGAAATGGGAGGTCATTTCAATGGATTTCATTGTTGGATTGCCACTAACGGAAAGGAGACACGACTCGATTTTGTGGTAGTTGACACTCTAACAAAGAGTGCTCATTTTATTCTTGTACGTACGATGTATTAGACACCTGACATAGCTAGAGTTTTCATCAATGAGATTGTGAGGCTGCATGGCGTGCCTAAGAGGATTATATCTGATCGAGGCTCGGTGTTTACTCGATGATTTTGGACTAGTTTCCAAGAGGCCTTGGGAACCCAACTTAACTTTAGTACTGCATATCACCTAGAGATAGATGGGTAGACCGAACAAACAAACTAAATCTTGGAAGACATGTTGCGTATATATGTGATGGACTAACAGAAGCATTGGAAAGAATTCTTTCCATTGGTAGAATTCACATATAACCACAGTTATCGAAGCACCGTTAAGATGGCACCCTTCGATTTTCTTTAAGGGCGATCGTGTCAGACGCCTTTGAGTTGGGATCGACTTGAGGATAGGGTTTTGGTGGGACCAGAAGCGATCCAAGAAATGGAATATTAAATGAAAATTATAAGACAACGGATCAAGGAAGCGCAGGATCGGCATAAGAGTTATGTCGATGCGCGTCGTGTCGACCGTAGTTACGATGTGGCGATCAGGTATTCTTGTGGGTGAAACCTCATAAGAGTTCGATCAAAGTTTGGATAGGGTGCTAAAATATCTCCTAGGTTCGTGGGATCTTGTGAGATTGTGGAAAAGAGAGGCCCGTAGCCTATTGACTAGCCTTGCTTGATTCTTTGAGGTGTATGCACGATGTTTTTCATGTATCTATTTGAGACATTATATTAGTGACCCTACACATGTTTTGACTTGAGTACCTTGCAGGTATCAGATGAGGGTGCGTTCAGGGTGGAGCCAATCCGCATCTTGGACCATCGCATTCGACAACTATGACGTCGAATAGTAGATCAGGTCAAGGTCCAATAGGACAACTATAGTCCGCACTCGACGACCTGAGAGGACGCATATGATATGCACCAACATTTTCCATTTTTGTTTGATAGATAGAATTATGATACTGTGATACACTGTTATCGACATTTATATACTGTGAAACTTTGGGATGAAGTTTAAACCAAGAGGGGGTGTATGTAACATCGTGCTCTTGTGTGCACTGAGCAAGCTTATTCTTTGAGGACACTTTCTTGCAAGTGATCCAAATTATTATACTATTGGTAGTTTGATTTTGATTACGAGGCATTATGGATATGATGATATGTTATTTTGTGTATTTGCATAGACAGGTGCTATTGAATGGGTTCTCCTGAGTGTGCAGGACTTTGGACCTTGAGGATGTGGGGGCATCGATGAAACCCCTTGGACTCCGTATCGAGTAAGGCAGTGGACTATTGGGGTTTGATTATTGTTGATATGACATATTTACATTTGATTAGATGTTATGATGATTCATTATTATTGCTAACATGATTCGTTGATGATGTAGGTTGATGATAGCTTGCCGACTAGACTCACATGTGGAGTAGAGGGGTCATGCAGGACAACCATATACTTTGAGGGAGAGGTCTAGACAACAACCCTGCCACATCCTACTAGCACTCCTACCGTGGCTCAAATTGTAGGTTAACGATTACCTAGTTCGAGAAGACATAGGATGTCGTGAGGGAAGTCTGCGACAGTCGCTCATGATTATTCTAAGGGGTGATCAATAAAGCAGGGGCCTTATTACTTAGAGGCCCTTAGTCTCCCAGAAGATCACATGGAGGAGTATTGACTCCATGGGTTTGATGTCTACCAAGTCAGTCAAGAGGCGAGTGGCACCCTTGGAGCATGTAGTGCGCCTTGAAGAGCATGTCGCATAAGGAAAATAGAAAGAGGCGAGTGGCACCCTTGGAGAACATAGTGCATCCTGAAGGGAATGCCCTGCAAGGAAAATGGAAAGAAGAAAGTGGCACCCTTGGAGCACGTAGTGCATCCTAAAGGGCACATCGCACAAGGAAAACAAAAAAAGGCAATTGGAACCCTTGGAGCACCTAGTGTGTCCTGAAGGGCATGTCGTGATTTCAACGGGTAAGTGAATAAACCTAGTCAGTCTTAAAATGAATGATGTTATAAGTAATTTTTAAAAACAAATTCCCTAATAAAAATGTCGCCCAACCTAGTGAAATTAAAATCTAGGTCTAAGTAACACATGTGGTCAAAAATAATAATCATAATTAAACATGTAACAAGAAGGGGATAATAAATTCAATTAAATTATTAAAATCAAATTACAATGGGGGAATTAAAATTTTAAAATGGAAATGATTGTTTTATCTACATATGCTAATTTAATTTTTAATTAAAAAGAAAAAGGGGTAAATGGTTGTTTTCTACACTTGCTAATTTGAGTTTTAGTTAAAAAGGGAAAAGAGGGAAACTTAAAAGAAATAGGAAACTAAGGGAGAAAGGCGAAACATAAAGAAAAATGGAAACATAAGGAAAAAGTTGAATATCTAACTTAGTAAGGAATATTTCCTTTAAGAACTTTCTAATTATGAACTCAAATAGGAATTTAGTAAAGGCGTAAGTCATTTAAGATGTGTAAGGGAATATTGGGACACCAAGGAGCGTTTTAAGGAATGCTTTTAGGTGGGTGAGGGAAATAGGAATAATTAAATAATTAATGAAATTAATTTTCTGGTGCAACTAGGGGAATGGGTGACATGTGTATGGGGGAGGTTTATTTTTTATTAAATTAATGAAAAATAAATTAAATGAGAATTTGGGAAAGAAATCACTTAAAAACTCTATAAAAAGGATGGAGGAGGAGGAGTATGGATCTGATCTTTATGCATATGGGAGTTGGGATACTCAGCTCAGGTAATGAGTGGTAGCTCGACCTTGCGAGGTGAGCTGGGAGCTAGAGGTTCTCTGGTATTGTGTGTGTGGCCCCTTTGCGGCTCAAGGGGCTCAGGGGGAAGAAGAATACCCCTAGCATTGGATGGGAGATACTAGTGAGGTCACATCGATCGATGAGCGTAAGATGGATGGAGCGCACGCGGGACAAAAACTACTGAGCAGTAGCATTTGGCTAAGGTATGACGGTTTAAGTGTTACTTGCAATGAAATTAAATTTACTCATTTTATTTCTCTGTGATCGATTTAAGATTTCATTTCCTTGCATTGTCTTGCACCTGCTTTCCTACGATATTGTAATCCCCTTGCTTGTTGTTTTATGAATGGATTTCCCTTGGTGTACCCAACTTCTAATTTCAATAACTTATCTGTGTGGGCTTTATTGATTATTATGAAGAGATTGTGATTTATCTTCTGCCCTTATCCCTAGTTCATTAGTCCATGCCTAAGCAGTCGACCAAGAGCTGAATTGACGGTCACCACTTTAGTGTTTAAATACCTATAGATTCTAATGCTCTTCTTTCTGTGCATGGATGATGAGCGAAGGATAATTTTTCCCAGCTATCTATCCCTTACTTATCTTTGCGTTTGATTGATTCATGGCTGAATGATTGTCTTTGCACCTTCTTGTGATTGAGTATCTCTGCATATTGTTATCATTTATCTCTGTGAACAACTTAATACTCTATGCATTTTTAATATCACCTCTGCGTTTTTGGATGGTATTTTATTCTTTGCAATTTTAATGACAGTTTTCAGCTCTTTGATTGGTAAAATATCAACAGTATTAATATGTGAATGACAACATTTTGATTTATATATTGATTGCGTTTTTATTTTTTGAATGCGATTTGAATCTTTATTACACAGTGATTGTTTGTGTTTTACCTACATACTCCCCGATTTATACAATTATGCATACATCTCATTTTACACTTCATTTTTTTGGAACACATATTGACTGTGTTTAATACAGTCTTTGCTCTGCGAATTCATGTATATTAAATAAAGGAAATAACAATTCTTATTTTTGCTGTGAGATTTTTCTTTCACTTGTGCGAGCAATATCGACAACGATTCCTCAAAAACGATTTTAATAACAGATTGATTTCATTATTCAAAGCAATTTTTAGTTTAAGAAAATGATTTCATACTTAGACAACGGTTTTCATATTCAATAAATTTTCATTCTCAGAAAATGAATTCTATTATCAATAAGATCTATTGCTTCTGCGTTTTTTATTGCAATGAAATAACATACAACGATCTGTTGCTTCTGCGTTTTGACCCCAAATGAATTAGAATTTTTATTATAAACAATGTTCGATTATTATCTTATCGCCGCAATATCACTATGAGTTGATACACTGCAATATCACATTACTCAACGATTTTCCTTGGCACATTATACAACCTTTGTTCTCCACGATTCTGGGCGATTTAATCGTATTTACCTCATTATGTCAACAGATTTATCATTGTATTTATCAACAGTTTAAGCCATAGATGTATCCATAAACTAGTTAATACAACGGATTTATATACAGCTAATGCTTACACCTCCATTACCCAGTTTAGATAGCAAGTTAGTATTGTTTAGGCTGGTAGCGATTTAAGTCTGGTATTGATAAGTTTGGTAGTGAATTTAATATGCACAGAGATACATATCTACTACGAATTTAAAATATACATTTGACGGACAACGTGGTGATTACAGCTGTGTTGACTGCATTCTCATCCCATTTATATAGTTAGACCACTAATTGTTTTATTTTACCGAACGTAAGTTTGACAACAATATTATATTTTATGTTTTATCTTTACCCAACGATATCATAACTTTTGACAACAACTTGTTGGCTGACAATGAAGTTTTAATAGATATAGTAATATGATTTAATGGACCCTAGGCGAATCCTAAGGAGACAACTATATTATTTAATGGACATCATTTTGATAGGTCTTTGTTTGATAGGTATTAAGAGATAACGATTTTTTTGGTTAGGTAATGATGGATAGCGTTTCCTAACACAATTTATAAATAGCGTTTGTTCCTGATATGATTTATGGATAGCATTTTTACTTGATATGTATTAATGGACAATAATCTTGTTGATTGACAACGATTTTAATTCATTAATCCTTTTATATAGACAATGAGTTCTTGGACAATGAAATTTTTGGTTTAACATCAAAATTTTTGGTAGCGTTGAATGACAACGACTTATGGTAGTTCTATCTCATTTTCATCTTAGTTATGACTAGATGGTGGTTAATAGTGAAGGGTTGAATTGACAGTTGGTGCATTTTGTGTCGCTATTACCTTAACATAGTCTATGACCAGATCTATATTCTTGTTACCTTAAGATTCGTGAGTGTAGTATTCATTAATCTTAGTTTATGCCGTACTCAATTGACATTGGAAGTAACATCTTTCCAACGATGTCGATGTATTTTTAATTGAATATTAGGTCATGGAAGAAGACCCAATATGATGCATCAATTTATGTATTAGTAGGTTTAATTGGGCCTTATTTCCATATACATATTGCATCTGTGCATCTCGATCGTAATGTCAGATCAGTGGATTTTGGCATATGTTTATAGATAATTGTCTAAGTTGTTTATAATGATAAACATGTTCGATTTATTTCTGGTTATAGTAAAGAGGCATCTTGATGTAATTTGTGATTACATTGATGATGCATCTTTGGTTATTTTTATTTTATGGGGCTGGGGAATGGTTGGAAGCTGAACCTTTTCTTATCCAAGCAGTAGGAACTGTTTAAGTTTCCAAGAGTCTTCGTTTATGGCACAACTTGTGATAAGTAATCTTGGGTTGATCAGACCTTGGATTTAAGTGGTCTATGATAGTTGTTTAAGTTTGAGAATGATACTCGCCTCTCGGATGAGTATTTCTGGCTTAATTTCCTTCAGTGTTTTAATGCTACCCCTAAGATAAATAGGTATCAATCTTATTCAGTTAACAGTGTGGGATACTTCCTTGAAAGGTGCCTCTTAAGAAAATAATAATTCTTTGGTTGGTTGCGCAATTTAAAATTGTATTGATGTCACCTTGCTTCATGTTGACTTGTTGCTTGGGCGCATGGGTATAGTTTTCAGGTATTTGACAGATGTTTTGGTCTCCTAGCGCGAGGGATTTAGCTTGGATTATAGGTCTAGATATGTTGTCATGCCATGGTTACTATCACGCCTATCGCCCTTTGACGACATGATTCCTAATGAGGGGATCATTGCGCACCCTGATGAATAGACATGAATGTTAACCATGTAAGAGTCTTGTGCTTCCTATTGTGGTAATATTGTTTGTTATAACAGATGTTGGTACTGGGTTTTGTGACGCCTTAATGCGTTTGGTTTACGCATCGTAGAGGTTTCTAGTTACGGGTCTTCAAAGCCACTGGGTTGGGTTGTTGTTGTTGCCCTTTGCTTGTAGGTGTTGTCTTGCTTGTCTCGGACGGGATGCTTTGTATAGTTGCATGATGTGCTAGTGTGTTGATTCGTTGTTGTCAGTTGCCTATTATGCATGCATTGTGTTCATCATCAATTATGTTGTTTCACTGTTGTCATTGTTTTCCTACCACTAAAATAAATAAATAAATAAAATTTCTTTAGCATCACGTTGCTTGTAGTCGTAACGACGGGGTCGTTACACTTCATCCAAGAAGAAACAAGGAACTTATTTTATCACCTATAGCTTCATAATAGTGTTTTCATTTTTCATTTGTTTTATATTGATACTTAAAGAAATAAAAAGTTGTTGTTCTTATCTCTGCTTGTGATGTCTGTGTTTTTCCTTCCAAGTCCTTAATATCCCATATGGTATAATTTTTATACGATGCTCAACAAACTTATGAAATATTTTCATGTTTTTGTCATCACTTTTTAACCAGACAACCCTTCTTTTGAGGCGCCAGGTTTCTTCTTCCAATTTTAAAATCTCAAACTTCCTCTTCTCATATGATAAAATAAGATGCTTATCTTCTAATGGAAAGATTTGTGATGGATATTTGCAAAAAATATTATTCCAATTTATGATCAAGATCCCAAATATCCTCTTGTAGTTTTTTCTTTTTCTCTTTCTTCCATTTAATCATTTATTCTTTCAAAATTTTAAGCTTGGACACAAGTAACTACACAATCGACAAATCTTTCCAAGACTCCATGGATTTCCATGTAGAGTGAACCAACAAATTGAAATCAGGTTCCAACAACCATGAATGGTTAAATTTAAAAGGATAATAATTCCTTTCCTTGAAATCATCAAATTGCAAGCATATTAGATTATGGTATGATATGAAGGAATTGATTACCCAATATTTACAACGAGCCAAACTTTCCAACAAACCTTCATTCATTAAGAACCTGTCTAACCTCTTAGAGATTCATGCATAACCATAACATACATTTCTGCAAGTTCGACTGATAATGCCTGGAAATATATCCACTAGACCAGCTGTAAAAAACAAAGAGGAGAATAAATCAACAAGAGGATCAATTCTTGCATGTTCTCCCTAAATATCCCTTGAAGATAAAGTAAGGTTGATATCACCCCCTATAATTAAACCTTCTTCTCTTAAAAAACCATAATCTTCCATATTTTTCCAAAAAAGAGACATATCTTTATAAGGTCCATAACAATTCAAAATCTTCACTGACCTAGTGATATCTTTAAGGAGACCTTCCAACAAAATTCCAGCACTAATTTCAAAATATTGTAAATCTTCTTTCACCGGATTTCAACCCAAAATCAAACCCCCAGACTGACCATTTGAATCCAGAGAAACACAGTTCCAATTAGGGCAACACTTCAGAAAAAAATCCTAGGATTTGCTACTCTCCACCATTGTTCCCTGAATTTTTTTAATATTGGGGCTAACATATTCTATTAACCTTTTAAGGGTTAACAGTTTTGGGGCACCCCCCACCCCACACAAATTGAAAGATAAAATAATCATTTATGAACCCCCATATCTGGCATCTGAGCTCTAATTTCCCTTGGGGAGAGATGAGGTTCCAAATGAGAGTTCATATTAGCAGAGGAAGAATTATTAGGTGGAATAAAAGGTGCCAAACCTCCTTCAATAACACATGTATCCTTCTTGGACAATTTCTTCGTAGTCTTCTTCCTAATAGTAACATTTGACCTATCTGTAACCCCCTTAAATGACTCCAAACTATTGTAAATTTGTAGAAGGGTTTTTGTTAAGACTTCTTTCTATGAAGGGATTCAATCAACACAACTATCTTCTTGTCTTTTGATTCTGTAATAATCAAACCCTTTCAAGCCTTAGTCTATCTGAGGGAGCTTTCCCCCAATGCACAAGCCAAAGATCTGTCCTCATAACCCTGAAGAAATTCAGTATTATTCAACTGCAACTCCTCATCAAAACCTTGAAAACATGCATCCCCCTCAGAGGAAACAACAATTAGGGTATCACTGGGAGGGGCAGGTGTAACATCCATGGCCACCCAATCTGGGGCATGCTACTCCAGATAACGCTCTGATACCATTCTGTAACATTCTCGGCCACCTAAGCCAGGCCATGCTACTCCAGATAATGCTTTGATACCATTCTGTAACATCCCCGACCACCCAAACTGGGCATCATCACTGAGTAAACATCTTTTGCAGAAATATTCACATATAAACTTAACAATAATAAATAGAGATAACATGAAAACATGCATGAATTAAAATACATCATTTAACCATTAATTACAGAAAATATACTTATCTCTTAATTGAATTACACCAACTACGTGCAGACCTTCCACGAACCTCCCAACCATAGACCACACTGCTCCTCACTCTAAGAAGGGTCACCCCCGAGCTGGGACTTAACTCCACCAGGAAAGGGATTCCTAGGCCAGGCAGGGACAACAGGAAGTTGCACAGTACAACAGAAGGATTTCCTCCAAGGATCCACTTATGCCCACAACTCACAAAATCTCATTCTCCACATGCCTGTCCCACCCCATGAGTGTACACCTTCACGGTCACGCAGTCCATCGGCTGCTACACCTCTCTTTTCGGGTCTTCAAAAACAATTCAGATCAAGAATTATCAGAGCTCTGTAGCTTCTACTGGACTCCCTCAAGGAGAATTCACTTCCTCAACACACTCTCTCACCTGGAGAGAGTTGCACATAGGCCTGACAACTTGCTTCTTCTATCCACGAGCCTGACAATGTGCTTCTTCACTCTCGCTCCTCAACACATGTGCAT
>JASDQU010245222.1:170462-181719 GCA_032191745.1 Picea mariana | reverse complement strand
TCGGTAGAGAAAACTTTGTAGCGAGATTAGCTTCCTAAGGCCATGCTAAACCCAAAATTATGATGACATAAGGACTCAATAACTTTGTGCTATGTTCAAAGTCGACATGACTGCTGCCAATTACAATATAGTACTCCCTTTCCATCTATCTTTTTTTGTTTTTTCATAACAAATGAATTCTATGATACAGAGGAGGGAATGAGTGTCGCAAATAAGAAAAACTAGTTCCAGCAGTGGAACGTACCTATGCTTAATGCAAGGAAATGCATGCGGGATATGGACACTCGGGGTGATGTTCCCTCCAGGATATAGGGTGTCAAATTGTGAAGGATATAAACAAGGCTCTGCTTGGTTGAGGATGCAAACTGCTTAGGCAACAGTTTATAATGCAAAGCGAGAACCGACTAAAGGCTCAATACTGCAAGCGAGGGAATGAGATGCAATCACAACTTAATGCCAAAAAATGTCCTTTTTTATATCTTTTAGTCTACTTGGTGTGAAAAAGGGGTAAACTTGTCCCAAATAGACATCTTTTCAAATCCAATTTACGAGTGTGAAAAAGACAAGTTCACTCGGCAATCTTTTCTATTTTTGATAGCGAGTCGGAAAAGAGATTAACTAAGAATCATGACCTTTCAAGTCCAACTTTAATGAGTGTGAAAGGGACAAATCACTCGACGATCTTTTCATTTTTTAGACGAGTCGAAAAATATATTAACTGAGACTCGTTTTGTTTTCTTTTTTGGGAGTCGGCGGGTAATAAGGCCGCATGTGCATGAATGAGAAATGAGGCTCATTATAAAGTCATGTATTGAATTGTAATGGACTCCTGGTCCTAAGGAAAAAAATCGGCATGGGCACCAAATGAGAAAAGAGGTTCTAACTAGGGTACCCATGTTTCGTAAGCCTCTACCATTTATTAACAACGCATTTAATAGCAGATGGGGGTTATGTGTCGCAATAAATGGGTTCGTACCTAGGGCTTAAAAAATGGTAGTCGAAGGATAATGAAAAAATGCACGATGGAGTAGATACCTATCCTATATGCTAGGTTATGGATATACCTGCCCGAGGAGATGAACGACCAACTATGACATTGAAATCCACAAGAAAAATGAGTCAAAACTGCAAAAACCTTCTTAAAACCATTCTTGAATTAGTCCGTTAGGCAAAACAATAGTGTAAAACTATATCAAGTGGGAAAAAATAGCTTATAAATAGTAATAAAATAAAAAATTACTATATCATTTTCATTTCTACCCAAATAGTGCAATTTGGACTAAAATACCTCTAGGATTCAAACGACGATTGCGGGAGCGAAAGGCAACGAAATCATGAACTGTCTAGATCAAGTAACTCTTCATCCCATCCTCTTCAAATTCAGTGGTTTACATTTTTGAATTAGGTTCTATTTTGTTAGTTTTTGAGGGCGCAATTTGGCATTTTCGGTATACGCGGGTTTCTCTGAATAGGTCACATATACGACTATATATACGCTCATGTGTGAACCACAGAGGGTATATATCAAGCCCTACCCACGACTATGAGCAAGTATAGTCATGTATATGTACGCAAAAGGCAACAAACTGGGTTTCTAACTCAAAAATGATTTGTTTTTTGCAGGATGGTGTTGGAATGGAGAGAGAGAGAGAGCATGAGGAGGTATATGCAGTAGTGGATCGAGATCCAGTGGCTCAAGCAGCTTTAAAAATATGTGGTTTGTACAATTTTTGGGCTCTCAAAGGAATGAGGACCCAAGTGAGGTTGTTGGAGATGCTGGTGGGCTATTGGGATCCTGATAGCGAGAGATTTAACCTTGATGGACAACCATTAAGGATCGAAGTAGAGGACATCTACTTCTTGACTGGACTTTCATGCCAAGGATAGGTTGTGGACCTCAAGTCATGGGGGGCAGGGAGTGGGATGAGGGTTGAGGAGTACATCGAGGCCCACTATGTTGTAGGGACTCCCATGGTGGGAATTCAAATCCCCATCCAGGCTATAGGTAACCTCATCCTGAAGATTATTGTGATCGTTCTTACCAGGATCTTAGGATCGGCCTCGCTACATCAAGCATTGAGATCACTTATGTTTTATGCATTGGAGTGTGTGAGGCCCACTGTCTATGATTGGTGTACCTCACTACTGACCAATATGAAAGGTCAGTTGACAGAGTGCAAGCAGGGGGTAAGAGAAACTTCGAGTTTTCCTCTATCCTTTGTAGCTTATTTTTCGAGTGGGTTCCATGTCTGGGACCCAGAGTGGAGATCATTCCTAGAGGACCGCATGATCTGGCCATGGTACAGTGGATCAAGGTCATGAGATTGCAGGGGGGAGGTAGGGTGGTGACACCCTACAATGATGATTATTTTTTCTGATGGCAGAGACAAAAAATTTCTTTGGATGATTATCCCTATGCGGGGATTGATTTCAGAGGGGACCCAGATATGTCGCTTCCACCAGGAAACACCTACAGCGCCATAGGTAAAAAAATTTACATATTTCATTTTTTTGTATTTTTGTATTTTTGTATTTAAGGAGACAAAACTATTTTTGGATGGTGTTTGAATATTAACTAGATAATTGTGTGGTTGTAGATGTGGGTCCGCAATGTCTAGAGGGATTCCTATGACACAAATGGAGGCACCAAGGAGATGAGGTAGTGGGAGGAGAAGTAGAGAGAGTCCTACAGAACATGCAGGGAAACCTATCTCATCTGACACAGAGGATTCCTATGGTTCAAGTAGAGGATCTACCTGAAGCCATGTAGCAGTAGGTTGTTGGTGTACCTAGGGCATGGGACAACTCTTCGAGCGTCTCACAAACTTCATGGTTGGCTATCATGATACGCATCCGGCACCACAAGCATAGATGTCATGGGATATGTATATCGGTTGTATATGTATTTTGAGGGTTTTAGCCCCAATTTTGGAATATAAACACCATATATGTTTGAAATATATAAAAATGGATCTTCGACTTTACTCATATCTTACAATCTGTACATTGATTTAATGGTTTTCTTTAATTTATTAATGTGATAAATGCCAGTCTAAAACATAATTAGCGTAGGCATCAGATACATGATTAGAACTTCTAGGGATGTGAAAATATGTAATAAAATCAAATTGTTGTTCTAAAAGATGTACCCATAGGAATCGATGAAGTAACGTAGGATCACGCACACGATAACGGCCGTTCAACTGACATACTACTAATTGAGAATCCAGGCGAACTTCTAGAGAGTGAATACCATGTGAGATGGCATCGTGCAAAATTTATATGATGACGCTATATTCAGCCACATTATTCGTGGATGGCCCTAGGAATATGCCACCTGAAGACACCAGAAGACCCTCGGGCGAGTAAACCACCCAAGCGGCAAAAGCCAAGTTTTCTGTATGATGACTGGCTCCATCTGCGAATCCTAGGTAGATTGGAGACTCCGTTGACATCTTCCAACCAAAAGGGAAAAATTGATAAGCAAGTCAAAGACAAAAGGAAAAGGGGGGAAAAGATGTATATACACCAAATCTACATTAGTATACAAAGTGTTTCACCCAAGCCTAGGGCTCAAGTGTAATACCTTGTCAAGTAGAGCCCATTTCTGGGCTCGACTAGTTTATTCCCTTCATAATCTTCCAACTCATAGGCTCCTTTTTCTAGAACATGTCGCACGATATAAGGACCGTGCCACATGGGTTTAAACTTGCCTACCGCTAGTGGTTCTTTGGCCTAGTCATACAAGAGGACCAAGTCTTGACTGAGGTTCAATATGCCCAAAGTGCGGGATATAGAATGATGTGCCAATCGGAATTACTCCGGATAACAGTTTTTTGCAAAATGGTCTTGAGAGACTTGTTGATGGCCTCTACTTGCCCATTTTCCTGGGGGTAATAAGGAGATGAGTGGCCATGTCTAAACCCCAGCTTGGATGCTAGTTCTACCATCATTTCATTCTGAAAGTGACTACCATGATCAGTGACAATGTCACTCGGGATACTGAACCGAGAAATAATTTGGCTGAACATGAAGAAGGATATAGTATTCCCATCGGATTTTACAGTAGGCATGGCTTTGTCCCACTTGGTAAAGTAGTCGATAGCTATGATAATGTGTTGATGCCCCCCAACTGAAGTTGGGTTGCAATCAACAAAATCTACCCCCCACTTGGTGAAGGGACCGACGGTAATGGCTGGGTGAAGAGGGGCTAGGTGCGAGCACATTTTTTGAGTGAGCACATGGCAGGGGTGACACTTCTTAACCACTTCAATGCAATCTTTAAATATGGTGGGCCAGAAGTAACCGGCTCGCAGAATGTTTTGGGTTGTCGCAAGCCCAGATAGAAGACCACCACAAGCCCCTTTGTGGCAATCATTTAGGACTGACTCGGCTTCCTCGTGAGTTAAGCAGCGACGTAAGCTACTATATATTCCTCGACGATACAATGTGTCACCGATGATGGTATACTTTTTGGTTTGGTATCTAACACGTCATCGATCATCTCACGAGAGATGTTGAGCGAACTTCAAGGTTTGAATATATAAAACAATGTATCCATACCATGGGTTAGGCGATGAGACAAGGAAAATGTGTTCGTCTACAAATGAATCGACATGGATAACATCCTCATCTAGTCATGGAAAATTGGATATTAACTCTGCAAAAACTAGTGATTTCTTGGACTTGGCCGAAGCAAAGTCGAGATCAAATTCTTGTAAGATGACAATCCATTTATTGTATTTCCCGCCTATGATACACCTAGTGAGGACGTATTGAAATGGATTGACATATGAAACCACAGTAGTCTTGCAAAGCAATATATAGTGTCGTAAACATTGTACTGCGTGAACGACAACCAAATCTAGCTTTTCAACGTGGGAGTAATTAAGCTTAGGACCAACTAAATTTTGACTGAGATAGTAGATGACGTGCTCATGGAGTTCATCATCCTCCTGAACTAGAACCATACCAATCAATTCTTCAGACTCGACAATATAAAACAAGTAATCTCTACTATAATCAGGATATTTCAACAGAGGGGCTGATACTAAGGCTTTCTTTAGAGCGTCGAAAGACTCCTGGGATTGCTCATCCTATATAAAAGGAGTGTCTTTCTTCAATAGGTGCATGAAACCCTTAGTGATATTGGCATAATTCACTATAAACCGACGCAGAAAGTTAGCTTTCCGCTGTAAACCTTGAAGTTGTCTAATCATGCAGGGGGGAGGCAATTGAAGTATTGCCTCAACCTTAAGAGGATCTACCATGATCCCAGTCTCAGAAACTAAGAATCCTAAGAGATGACCAAACTTAACGTAAAAGATGCATTTGTGAGGGTTTAACCGGATTCTATAGTAACGACATCTTTCAAAAACCAGTCGAAGGTGTGTAACATGATCCACTCTCTTGTGAGAGTGAGCAACAAGATCATCGAGGTAAACTTCGACTATGTGCTTGATATCGTGAAAATCGAAATTCATGGTGCGTTGGAAGGTCGCTCCAGTATTTTTCAGGATGAAAGGCATTTTTTGGTATGCAAAAGTTCCCCAAGGACATATAAATGTCATCTTATGTTGGTCCTTAGGTTTGATCTGGATTTGGTTATATCTTGAAAATCCATCCATAAAGGAAAATATTTTGCTTCCCACACACTCATCGAGGATCTGATCAATGAAAGGTGTGGGGAAGTTATCTTTAGGACAAGCCTTGTTTAGGTCGTGAAATTCCATACACACTCGGATGGTTCCTTTCTTTTTGTTCACAGGAACGGGGTTGGATACCCATTCGGTCAAGGGAACCGAGTAGATGAAACCATCATTAAGTAGCTTCTCTACCTCTGCCTTAATGGTGGGGGCCTTCCTAGGATTAACAGCTCTAAGACATTGTCGAACAGGTTTAGCATCCAGATAAGTCCTAATCTCATGTTAGACAATACGAGGGTCGATCCCTGGCATCTCTTCATATGACCAAGTGAATACATCTCAAAATTCTTTTAAGAGGTTGGTGTAGATCAGAATCTCTTCTAGCGAACAATCTACACCTATATTTACGTTCTCAATCTTGCCAAGGGTACGAGAGATATTGATTGAGAAGGTAGGAGAAATACTCGCCATATTTCCTTCAGCATAAATATTGTGCATATCAAGTGGAACTACGGCATGACTGACTATCTCACTTAGGGTAGATCGAAAATCATCTTGCTCGATTCTTTCAAGACTTGGGATGAAATAAGATCGATGATGCATATCATCCCAAGGTATCTCGGAAACATTCATGGCTTCAAGGATGGCTTCATCCGAAGGTAAAGTCTCATCTAATAAATCATGTGAACAAGATAACGAGGTGGCCCATACAGGCCTAAGGAGGGGATCCTCTTCATACGTCTACAAGGTAACAAGATCGGGATCAATGGAAGAGTCAAGAACAGATTGATACGCAATATTCATTGCTGATAGTGGCATAGCCATACCAGCATGTGACTTACCTTCACACGATGAAGTTGGAAAAGGTAGCATCCATGGATCACCAAGATAGGAAGTGCAGAAAGGAATGGACCTCCCTACTGAAGCAGGCCTACTAGACATGGCGTAAACGTGGTGAATCAGTGCCGAGAAGTTGAAAATACCCATGAGGAAACAATAAATTTCGATATTGATATTCTTAGTTGTCGGCTGAGAATTCCAACTTGGAAAAGGTTGGAGAACCAATAGCTTTCCAACAGACTAGGGACATCATGCAAGCGGTAGCACCTTCATCAATGACTGCTCGTTTGATAGTGTACTTGGAATACTCCATGTGGATTTGGAAAGACACATGGTAGGGTAAGCGAGGCTTCACATTTGTGACATCAAACTTGATAATTTTTTAGCCACTAGGTTCTAGAGCTCCTAAGGTAGAGAGTAAGGCATTCCTCTGTGATGGACACATCTAGAGTACCTCCAAAGTCGACATCACACAAGGGGTTTGGCCCAGATCCTCAACAATAGAGTAGTTCTGGGCGGCTCTAGCATTAGGGTTATGGGTAGAGTGTTTGAGTACTCCTTTCAGAATACAAGGTGGTCGCTCTGGTTTCTCAATCTGTAAGTTCATCCCTGGGGGTGGAGGAGGAGCTTCTAGGATAGTACTAGCTTTTGAAGAGCTATAATATCGAGAGCGGGTGGCTATATCAATTTTCGCGTAGACCATATTGATGCAAACACGATCGCCATCTTGCGACAATGGGTTTTGACTTCCACCGGACGCACTTCTGGCATTCGAAGAGCTCGAGGCTAAGTGATGATTATGTGGGAATGGGTTCGTGAACACAGTAGGTGGTAGATTTAAAATCCTCACATCCTCCACAAGTTTGGGGCATAAGTGTGTAATGTGGTCATCAGTACAAAGTTTACAAGGAAACTTCACCTTACGTTTCTCTTTCTTTCCCTCTCCAGCATTATCATTCTATTTCCCATTATTATCTTTGTCCTTGGGTTTATTATTATTCTTCCCACCCTTACGATTATTTTGACCTTTCCTTTTATTCCCATCTGGTTGTTGGTTACCATTTGGGTTCTTTGACGATTGCAAGGAATGTACATCCGTCGATTGGGTGGGTTTGGAGGATTCAGACAAAGCTGGCCCTCCAGTAGACTTCGTTGACGAGTCTGTGGACTTTACATTGGTGGACCCTACAATTCCATCGGCATGAGGTCCGGGATTTTGTCTAGGATTGTGATTTTTCCGTGGTGCGTCTGGAAGAAGTGGTACAACATCCCAGACTAAGCATATATCAAATCAAGTTGTTGGGCTCTAAAGATATCTTCTTCCTCGCTGAATACCTTGGACATAGCAACGTCCTTTGAAATAAGAGCATGAAAAGACTTTACGAACCATTCTAGAAGAAAGGTCGGGGGTATAGGAGCCTTAACCAATCGCATTCGCCTATGCCATTCCTGGATACGGTCTGATATGTGAGTATCATTACCTTGACGTAAAGTTGACAAAATTTCAAGGTCAGCATCATAACGAATGGGAAGTTGAAAGTGGTTGAGAAAATCTATCACCAACTGATGAAAAGACCCATATGTTCCCCTAGGTATCTCAATGTACCATTGTGACGCGACTCCAATGAGAGTGCGTTGAAACAATTGTAATCTAATGGAATCATGATTTAGAGAATTTGATGAGTACCAAAGGTGAAAATTAGTGAGGTGGTCACTAGGATCCTCACCATTCTTACCTTCAAACTTTGGAATGTGGGATCATGACTCACCATTTCATTCATTATTTTAGACAAATCTGGAAAATTAAGCATGGCCAAAAAGGGATTACGGGTTTGCGACACCTAGCCCCATCCTCCCGTGAAATATTGTGTGTTAGGAACTTCATTCCATCTAGGATTCTGGTAAGGACCAAAACCGAGTTCAGGATTAAAGAACCCTCCTCTAGGCTGATTCATAAAATATGGATTGGGCATCATTCCAGCAAGAATGTTCTAATAAGGGTTATGAAAGTTGCCCTAGTTGGATTAGATCCAAGATGAGGGTTGTTAAAATTGCCCCCAACTATATTAGATCCAAGTTGGGGAGTTCCCAAAGTTTAATATTGACCTCCTCTAGGTGGGAACCCGGAGGATTGAAGTGGATTCGTCATGCCAAAAGTGTTGGTCAGAATTGGCACCAAGGGGATAGGGATATAGGGTGGAGCTTGTCCACCAGTAGGGTTCTTCCATCCAGCAGTAGAAGTATTAGACCCAGGGTTAATAATAGGGATACTTCCTACATTAGGATTCTCTTGGGGAATATGAGAACCACCAAACAGGAAAGGAGTGTAAGGAGGTGTAGTTCCCCCAAGTCCAAAGCTAGTGTTAGGGTCAGTAGCTGGGATGGAAATTGAAAACTGCGAAGTAAAGTTAGGCATACCATAAGAAAATGGACTAGAATCCATAGGGATGGTCTGAACATTATAACTTGGTGAGTGACTGAAACCCCCAAAAGGGTTTGATGCAAGAGATGAAGCATTAACTACAGGCTGAGACATAGTACCGATATAAGCCTCCGACACTACAACTGTAGTGGCTATAGGTGTTGAAGGGGTGCCATTAATTATAGTGGGTATGGGAGTCGAATAAATCCCAGTGTTCTGAATACTAGAGTCGATACTCATCCTTGTGGAACCACAAGGTCTGAAAAGTGGATGTGTGTGTACCACTCATGATAACTCTACACCTTTTAGAAGGCAAGAACTCGAAAACCGATGGTAACTGTAACAACCGACGGGACCTGTGAGGAAGTTCGTCCGACTCCATGATGATTTATGACTCTCCAATGAATAAAAATATATCCTAAGGCCAACTAGTAGTCAAAGAGAATACCAAAATTCAAATGGCCAATATGCATGCAAACGGGCTAAAGTGGTTGAGTGGCCTCCATCACTAAAGAAGGTATGTCTCATCCAAGAGGGACCTGAGACTCCCCGCTAAATTTTGGAGGTAACATAATCATTTATAAGGGCCCTCGTAGGCTTAACAACCAGTCGGTCAGATCCCCTGCAAGTAACCTATAAGATACCTAAGTCAAACAACTAATAAAGCATTATATAACCGATGCATAGGAAAACAATCATAAGTCTGGATCACTGTATGGGAAAGGTAGCAAAGCCTGAAACCTTGAAAGAACTGCCTCTCACAGAAGTATGGGTACTAGCAAGATCCCCAAATACAAATCAATCCACATAAATATCCTTGATGCTAGGTGAGTATCCAGGGGATATCCCTTCAACTAACTTCACGTGACGTCATGATTAACTCTGGTGTGAGTGGAGCCTCCTGATATTACCAATTATACAATGGACTTATCAACTCCCTGTCTCAGACCCATATGTTGATTTAATTGCCTTGGAGAAGTTTACTCACAAGATCCTATTCCAAGGCACTAAATCCTAGGCTAGTTTGTGCACCCTAAAAAATAAAATCATTATGAATCAATTTTATTTTAAAGCGTAAATTTTATTGGCCATGGTTACTAAAAAAGGTATGGAAGTGAAACTCATGATGTTATGACTTTGCAAGAAAATAAATATGGATATGATGAAAAGTCTATCTTTAACTTTTCAATGAATGATATGCTAATAAGAACAGTGTAGTCTTCAATTTCAACTCTGCAATTCAGAAGTAAAATGCAATCTCTCACTAAATGTGCTAAGCTAATGATAAATATTCCAAGACAAAAATGCCAACCAATGAAAAATGCCTATTTTTTTGTATTTTCAATATACTAAAAATAAAATGCATGGACTGATGAGTAACCTAATATATAAATTCTATTGTGTATAAAAACAATAACTCAATCAGAATACCAAGCAACTACGCAAACATCCCATAGAACAAGGACAAATAAAAAATGGAAAACAAAGAGAAAGACTCCACCCAAAAATTCAACTCCAAACAGGTTTCATGTCATCCCAGGTGATCTCAACAGACACTACAGAGACCTAAGAAGGCTCAACAATCTTCAAATCCCACCCAACAATCACTAAACCAAGAAAACAAGCAAGGGGAAGTGGTACACGCGACTATTCAAGAGAACATAGCGTATATACACTTCTCGTAGTGAGATAACAAGCGTGTATACGCGACTCTGAAGGAAAAAAGGGCGTATATGCTTCAAAACAAGGCCAGGGAAGGGAAAAAGGCTGAAAACTCAGACCCAGAGTGAATAAGACATGTCAAGCAGTGATACGACAAGAGACACAAAGGAAAAAGAGCAATGTAAGAAGAAAAAATACTTCAACCCTTAGAAGGAAGATCTCTCCCCAGTGGAGTTGCCATTTCTGTTACAAGGGAAAAACTCTCTATGGCCAAGGGTAAACCACAACAGATAGGTATGACTGCAGAAATCAACTCAATTCCAACATATTTTATATAAACCAATGCGCAATATAAGAAAGAGGCCTACCTCGATCCAACGTTTGATGATGTTCCACCGTTGAGCACTTTGACCCAAAGCCTTATACCTGTAAGAAGTTATTAAAAAACAAGATGATAAAGTACATAGTGATGATACAAAAGGGGTTAGCACATTAGATAGCATAACCCATTAATAAACATTACAAACATGCTCATGGATAATAATCATATATTTGCAAGATACCAATAGGATGGGAAAGGAGTATTTCTATTAATAGTTGATCAGCAGAAGTGACAACATTACAGACTTTCGTGTCAGCATGGTTAGAAACCAAGAAACCAAGTTCCTTCCAATTGGGTCTCCACCAC
>JASDQU010245222.1:141005-165745 GCA_032191745.1 Picea mariana | reverse complement strand
TAAGCGCACGGATCAACGACGCTTAGGTGATCCCATCCTTCTCAGCTGCTCTACTTTTAATTTATGTGGGGACCTCCCCCCGTCGTGCCACCTCCCAAGCCGCCTCTCCCCTGCAACCTATCTTCCACCTCACCTCATGATGTGTCCCCTCCTCAATCCATTGTCTTCCCACCAGCTGCCATGTGTCCCTCTCTCTCCCCGTTACCTGTCCATTCACCCTCATGGTCCCCTTTTTCCCATTTTCACCTGACACATCATGCCAGGTGTTCTTCCCCTCTTCTCCTAACTGACCTCTCCTCATCCTCTCAATCCCCGTGCTCCATGTTTCCTCTGCCCGATCACCACTTCCTATTATACACCCCAGCCTTCGCTTTGGCCTCCACCTCTATTCATCAAGTCGTTCAACCCATCCAGGTGGCAGTGCGAGGATCCCTCCACATCCCAAAGGTGCAGAGTTGGTTGGACCCTTCCTAATCCCGAGGAAGCAGTTATCGCGGCAGTTGGTGGTGGTTAGACATCACCTCCACCATAAAGGGAAAGTCCGGCGACGAATTAAAAGCACGTTGATTTTCCCATGGGACTGTCAGAAGTTCGATTATGTCTTCCATAGGTGCACGGTCATTTAGAGACTGTAGGTGCAATTTGTCAGAAGCCATGCAGACGCAATGTTTTTAATGCAACATCTCGATTTTGTTGTTGTTGTTGTTTTGAGTATATGAAGGCATTTTCTCCATTTTTGTATCCATCGATGGTAGAGCGAAGCTCCCGACTGTAAAGTTTTAACAACCATTCTAGTTCTTTGGTTGTGCATCTGTATGTGATATTTCTTGTTTTATGACAAACAGTTTTCCTACTCCATCTAAGCTTTCATCTCATACTAAGGGAGTTCATGATCGACTGATTCGCATGAATTGTTGCAGTTATGTTATGATAAAGGATTTATCATTGCATCGTTGTATTCTCTGGTTTTCTATGTTTGAATGTAAGAGGATCTTGCATTTGGATGATTTCTTCCCCAGTCTGTTAGAAACCTATTGTTTATGACAGACCCTCGCACTCTTCTTATGCAAGTCTTCCCCCTACTCACCCTTATTACAACTCACTGTTTGAAGTTTATCTAAGACCTCACTTGCCCATGCATGCCTAGCCTAGTCTCAGAGTTGAAATGATATTGTTCTGAGTTTACTTCCATTTGATCATCCCTTTTATAAACAAATCGTGACATTAAACTAATGGGTGTCGGGCTCTGCTCCTGCTGCAATCCAGGAGTGACTTCCGACGCTAACACTAGGTCTACTACATATTTACAAATCAGATTTGGATGATGAAATTGATGAGGGTTTTTGGTTGAGGTACATGTTGGGTATATGGTTGAGACAAGTAGTTGATGAGTTGGCACATACATGAGGTGTATAGTTGATGATGTTGGTACATCTTGATGAGTCATAGTTTATGTGTATGTGATGCATGATTGGTACATATTTGGTGCATGGTTGATGCATTCATTGATGGTGCAGGTTGAGGTACAGGTTGGTGCATGGATGATGCACTTGTTTATGATACAAGTTGATTAAAGGTTGTTTGGTACAATTTGGTTGGCTGAAGGTCAGTGGTATGTCTCAAAGTGATAGTGTGACAGTGGTTCCATAATTCTACTTCTACGTCAGGGAATTTGGACGGGGCAAGGACAAGTAGTTGTAGCCAGAGAACATAGGGGGTTGTAGCCTCCTTTTGGTTGTAGCCGAAGAATTGGGGAGTTGGAGCTTCACTCAGGTTGTAGCCTAAGAAACTAGGGGGTTGGAGCCTCCTTCTAGTTGCAGCTAGAAAACAAAGGAAGTTGTTGCTTCCAATGAATGTAATTATTAAAGACATATAAGAAAAATCATTATGTGGTTTTCGCCCGCTTTGGGTTTCCATGAAAAAACACGGGTGTACTATGTATGTGTATGATTGCTCATTTGTTCATTGTTTATTTACTATGCAACTATTGGATGCTAATGGTACATTGATATAACACTTGGATTTTATGGATTAGATTTATCTATTACTGATTCACCCCCCCTCTCAGTAATCCAACAGTTCACACTTTTCTTGTATGTCATCCAGATAAGACAGACACCAGAATGAGAGTAGGTCTATTACATCCTTTATCAATTCTAGAGAGACCATGGATGAGTGTCATGATGGAATTCATCACACCACTTCCAATGGTTCAGGGATACAACGAGATTTTGGTCGTGGTGGATCGATTCTCCAAGTATGTTTTCTTCATTGTGACGAAGATGCCTTGCAATGCAGAAGAAGTTGTGAAGTTGTTTTTCAAGCATATAGTGAAGTATTGGGTTCTTCCTTTGAACCTTGTATCCAATGGGGATGCAAGGTTCATGATTACATTTTGGACAACATTGTTCAATCTTGTGGGGACGAAGTTGTTGAATATTTCAACCTACCATCCGTATATATATGGGAAAACCAAATGAATCATTTCACTTTTGGAGGATTACTAGTGACACTATATGCAAGCAGATCAAATGAATTGGTCGGACGTGTTGGAAATCACCCCATTCAGATACAACCTGTAGAAGAGTTTAGTGAGGGGATACAATCCACTCAAGTTGAATAACGAAAAACAACCCACAAATACTCATTTTGTGACACAAGGATTCTATGGAACGAATCCATCAGCCGTGGGTTTTGTGAAGAGTTGGCAGGATCGGTTGGAGATAGCTCTCACACACTTGATTGATGGAGTTGATAGAATGAAGCAGCAGGCATATTACAGTAGGATAAACACAAAATTTGAAGTAGGAGAGCTGGTCTTAGTTAAGTTGAGAAGATATCAGTTCCCACCACCTAAAAGGATGGCTCCATCTCTTGTGCAGAGATATGAGGGACCATTCAAAGTTCTTGAGAAAATTGGTAACATCACCTATAGATTGGAGTTGTCATTCCACATGTGACATATTCATCCCATCTTCCACATTATCCAATTGAATTTGTGTTGGAGAGACCTGAATGACCCAAGAGGAGTTGAGCCATCGAGAGCACTAGCCATGGTTGCAGGCAAGCCATAGTTGGAGGTGGAGAATATTTTTGTGCATTGCATATTGGGATGGGGAAGAGGTTGAGTGTATGAATACTTTTTTAATTGGAAAGACAAACTCGATGAAGAGGATAATTGGGAGAGATATGAGTCCTTGTGGAAATATGAGGACATGATTCGATAATTTGACAGAGGTCACTACGGATTTCAAGAGCAGAGAAAGTTCTCGAGACAACAACAAATCTAGTGTGGGAGGATGTAAGGGCTTCCATGACACCCATTGAGAACACATGCTCCTTGGGAAGATTCCAGAGACGAGTCAGTCAGAGATCACAAGGAGGATGTGAATAGTTGGGAAAGTACTTGTCTTATGGGTGTGGGTAGGAGCACCTTGGGTGCACAATGGTGATGTGCGAATGCAAGGGGGCACATGCCCTACTTCCCTTGCAACGTATGATGGATATTTGAGTTTTTTTTTTGGAAGGATGGGGAAAATTGGGCATGCATCCAAGGACTGGACTACTTGCCATTAGCAACATGGGAGTGTTGGAGAGGTTGGATGACCCCATAGGAACACCCATAGAGAATCACATCAATTGAAACAAAAGAGATCTCAAATAAAGGGGTGTGCATAGGTCCAAGAGATGCAAATATTGATGGGTTCACGGGTTCATTTGGTAGCATCGATTTTGTGAAGGGGCGCGTTGGTTTGTTTGGGCATGATGGTTCACGAAGGGGCACAACACACCCAAAGGATGCAACGATTCACAATGGTGACATTTGGAGTCCATATAAGAGTAGAAGGCACACAACCAAGAGGAATAAGTAAGTGAGCAAGGCAAGAGACAAGAGTTCAGTCTAAGGTGGGGCGCACAACTAGGGCGCACTGAAGGCTAAGGCAAGGAGGTGCAACAGAGGACTCTTGGTGTGATGAATCTGCAAGTATAGAAAATTCTATTTTATGGGGTGAGTCGTGATACTCTACCCATGTTTGTAACTGGGACAATAGTGCCCTCTCTTCATTGTATTATATATGTTTTTCAATATAATAAATGAAGTCGAGTATTAGGCACCACTGATTATGCTCACACTATATTTGTGTCTCTTATGTTTCTCATGTTTTCCATTGTATGCCAGAATGAATAAAGGTTAAATAATGTTAACAATTGTCTAAGCATACAATTGAGTTGCATAGAGTAGGAGTGTGATTCGTATGTAGCCTAGAACATAGTATGGGTATGCTCTAGTCGAAGAGGCATAGTCTGGCTGAAGTATCCTTGGTTGAGCCAAGGCACCAAGTAAGAATCTTTGCGGTGCTACACATCCACAAGATGCCAAGTTTAGACTTAGGCATGACTCTCGGGGGCATGACACTATGCATGATTGATTTAGAAAATTAACAACTTCTCACAAGGGCATAATGAAAATTGACTATTAAACTCACTTCATTTTTGGATCTTGAGAAATATGCTTGTTTTCCATGTTCTAAGAACTCTCCAAGCGACAAAATCAAACTTGCACTATTCTTATTTTAAATTCATTGTCTCCTACACATCTATCCATATTCCATAGCAATTTAGTATTTGGTGCCTTTAAGAACTAAATCCCTCATAACTTGCTTGCATATTGGATGATAACACTACAAGAGCCAATAATTCATTTCTTATATTTTTTTATTTGTGGTGTTGTCTTACCATTATTAAATATGAAATTACACATCTTATATTTCCCAACACTTGGAATTGCACTTGTGATGGCCACCTGTAGTTGTGTCCCACTATAACACATGTAACATGAAAAAATAAACACATATACTAAGTATGTAGTAAGTGTGTTGTAGTTATCAATTTAGTAGTTGACAAGATTGTAGATTTATGTCTACAACTCTTCGAATCACATATATAAATGTCCAAATAAATGATTAAGAGCTAATGAAAAAGATTTGAGACTACACAAATCTTGCTTAGTTTGTTGGGGCTTAAAATAAAGTTAATAAATAAAATGACAACATTCAATATAGTAATGTTTTATTGGAAACACTATTGATATCAAAATCATACTAATAAAAAAAAAAAAAATCATGTTTTACATGCTCTGTAAATTTGGCACATTGTAACACTTCTTAGATCAATAAACTTATTCCATGTATCTTTTCAATGTCTATGTACTCCATCTTTGAATAGATGCATCATAGACTCCTCTTGTTTCTTAGAATACTTGTGACGATGCCTATTTACAACCTATTTCATAACATATTTAAAGCACATTATTATGCTATGTGCTACTAACACAAGAAAAGAAAATCATTTATCCAAGTGGCATACCATGATGTTATAGGTGTCATACCATATCCTAGGTTTTTTTCTTCATATATCCATATAAATATGTATGTGTGTGTTTCATGTCCTTGAGACTACGAGGATTTAAACACTCTCTTTTCAAAACATACAAGAATGTCACCATTTAGAGAGTAATGGTAGGGCATTATCATCAATATAGTGGACCAATTGTCAAATAAAATAATTCTAATTACAATATATTTATGGTCGTTCTTAATAACATTAATGTGAAATTCTGTCTTAAATTACTTTGACACTCTTATTCACTCATTAAGGGGTAGATGCCAGTTTTTGTAATGTAGGGGTTTTTCAAAAGCAGTTTAAATTATGAAATTGGATAAAGTTATGTTTTATATTACTAATAATGTAGGATAAGTTAAAAGGAAACGATACTCATTTTCAACTTCCTTTATATTAGAAATTTACAAATTCAATTGAATCCCAATGTATTTTTGGGTTAGTGCAACATTAGTTTTACTATGAAATTTATCAACATTTTGGTAATATTTGTTTTATTTTTTAAGCTTGAAATGTTGAAAAATAATTTTGAATAAGCCAAATTGAAATTTATAAAATCTATTTAGTATTTCAATTTCCTTTTATAAAAAAATGCATTTTGTCCCCTCAAATCATGATTTGATTTTCAATTTTAAATTACACCACCACATTATTAGAAACATATCTTTTCTTTCTAACTTTGTTTTGTTGAGTTTAAACTTTTAAATACATACTTTACTTAACAAGGCTATATTATAATAATCTTATTTTACACTATCTATCTAAAAGTACACAAAGCATACTTGAATTTATTTGTTACCGATAATGTATATTAATGTATTTTCCCTTCTTTTCGTTTTTCTTATTTATTTTTTTTATTTTTCTAATTAATTTTAATTCAATGGAAGTTCTGTAACACTAAGTGTGTTGCTTCCTCTCGATTGGTCAAGACAAATTCTCTTTCAAAGATATGAACTATTTATTTCAAAGATATGAAGATATGAATTGGTCAAGACAAATTCTTCATTGAAACCTATCATCGGTTTTGTTAAATCTTTTTTTAATTGGAGAAACCTTTACCTTTGGACAAAAATAAAAATAGATCAAGTTTAGTGTAGTTTATTTTTAAATGTATTATCAATCTAGTTTAATCGCTCTTAAAAATAAATAATTAATTAAATTAATTGAAATTCACATTATCTATCCAATTAAAAAGAAAAAGAAATAATGAAAGAAGATATATTATTTGAACTAAGATTTTTTAAATGTATCATTAATCCAATTAAATGACTCTTAAAAATTAATATAAATCAAATTAAATTGAAATTAATTTTTTCTCCTTAAGAAAGGGAAAAATGAAAAAAGAATATTGGTTGAATTATGATAACCTTATATGTGATCGCATTGCAAGAGTCACATATTTATTAGTCCTTGTCGAAGGTATAGAGGAACTATAGCGATCAATAATTCGTTGACTTTATATTAATTTGTCGTTCGACTATAAATTTTTGCATATTTTCTATTGTTCGAACTACAGAACTAAAAACATTATTTTTTATATAATAAAAAAACCCATATATGTCATGATCTCATTGGACAATAGATTTGAAGTCTTATAGCAAGCTTCGCTATTCCCAATGAATTATATGTTGCCATATCCAAAGTTTTTATCATCTATGGTATTTTTGAATTTGTACTATTCACACTGAAATGTTTAGGTATCCAAAGTTTACAGTGATCGATAATTCATTGACATTATATTAGTTTTTCGTTTGACTACAATTTTTTGCATAATTTCTATTGTTCGACCTATAGAACTAAAAACATTATTTTTTATATAATAAAAAAACCCATGTATGTCATGATCTCATTGGATAATAGATTTGAGGTCTTATTGCTAGCTTCGCTATTCCCAATTAATTATATGTTTCCATATCCAAAGTTTTTATCATCTACGATATTTTTGAATTTGTACTATTTGCACTGAAATGTTTAGATATCCAAAGTTTATAGCGATCGATAATTCGTTGACTTTATATTAGTTTTTCATTTGACTACAATTTTTTGCATAATTTCTATTGTTCGACCTACAGAACCAAAAACATTATTTTTTATTTATATAATAAAAAAACCCATATATTTCATGATCTCGTTGGATAATAGATTTCAGGTCTTATTGGTAGCTTCGTTATTCCCAATGATTTATATGTTGGCATATCCAAAGTTTTTATCATCTACGATGTTTTTGAATTTGTACTATTCATATTGAAATGTTTGGATATCAAAATTTTTGAGTATGGATAGTCAATTTTCATATTGCATTGTCCTTTGACTAATTTTTTTTTTTAGCATAGTCTCCAGTGTTCGAACTATTGTTATTATTGTTATTATGCTTTATTTTTTATTACTATTATTATGTTTGATTTTTCTTTATTGTTGCGTACTTCGAGAGGCATTTTCATTATTGCGTACGTAAACAGGCATGCGACATTGCATTCTTTCTTAAATGTTTTCACAACACGACACCCTTCGATGGTTTTGACAACCTTAAGTGTTTACCTAACAGGCCTCGCAGCCTTAAATATTTACTCTATAGGTGTGTTACAATACAATTTTCTACAATTTTTTGATGCAGTGTTGTCTGCAGTGAATTTGGGCAATATTGGTCTTCACCGGCATTACTAGTTCACTGGTTGATGCTTGTTCATTGGCTTGTTCGATGTTGCTTGTTGTTGTTTGATTCAAATTTTCAAAGTTGAGGTCCTATAGGTGAAGTTGGACCTCTTTGTGGTTGTTCACTGGTTTGTTGTTCTTCAACTTTGCAAGCAATTGGACCTGTTGGTGCAGTTTGTAGGTTTTGGAGTTGTGCTTCTGTCATCCCTCGTTGACAGGTAAGTTTCAGTGCCATGGTTTTGTTTCTATTCCTTGTTTGATGCTTGTTATTTGCAGCTTGCAAGAAAGAATTTTCAATACTAGAAGTCCCTGGCTCGAAATACTGTTGCAGAACATATTTTTGTGTGGATGCTACGACCAAAATATTTTCCTTATTCTTGAACATCAATGTTCTATATAGAACTCGCCTTTTTCGCAACCATAGTGACATATAAAAAAGAAAACTCTTCATTTTTCCTACTCCTGAAAACCATAGGTTTGGTGCATTTTTCCCAATGTTCTCCTCATATTGTCAGTTCCTGGAAACCATACGTTTTGTGCATTTTTCCCAGTCTGTTCCCTTACAAATGTCTTGTTCCACTTGCAATGTCAATGTTGGACACAAAAACCAGATATGTCATAGCTACAATGAAATATAAAAAGGAAAATCAGATGTTCTCCTCTTATTTTATGTTCCTGGAAACCATGTGTTTGGTGCATTAGTCACCATCACATATGACAACTTCCGCATCCTAGATATCGTGCTTTAGTTGTTTCCAAAATAGAAATGGAAAGGGATTTAGAAAATGAATTCAGAGTTGTCACAGGGGGCAAGCATCTGCCAGGGTCTTATGACAGGGCATGCTTTTATTCTTTGAATCAAAACCTTTGTCCACATGTTTCCTTTGTGTTTTCCTTTGTGTATTGCAAAACATATTCTTCCACTGAAAAACTTGTAGGATGCAAGCCAGGAATAGGTTCAAAAATGATATACCTTGAATACTCGGTCTTTGTGCTCAACAAATTTATAGTGTTATTTATTTGCGTTGTCTCTTTTGTTTGGTTCATCGTTCACTGTATGATTGTTTGCTTGTCATATGTTGTGGTGACTAGGGGGATTGAATTTGACAATAATAAGGTGAAGGATACATAGCAGAATTGGTATGCAGTTCCGCACTTATAGTTTTCTATTTGTCTTTTTTTTGTTTTTTGTTTTTTTTGTTTTTGTTTTTCTTTGTTTGCATATAAACTAAATATAGCTAAGAAACATCTTGAAAATCACAGTTTAAGAGATGAAAAAAGTAATATACGTTGAGTCCTATGAAATAGATACAAACTCCATTGTACATGACAACATCGACCAGGTATTGCATAGAAATGGGCTTTTTAGATTGGATGCATTCTCGTATACTGTAGGAGATTTCATTTTTTATGCATTTTAGGTTCTATTGCATTTCCATTATTCCTCGACCAAATTGCGCAATGGATTGATAGATTATTTATTGGGTTGTTTAAAAAATGGTGACGTTGAGGCATTGGATTCATATGAATACAAATTAGCATCTAAGTTTCTTTGGCAGTGTCATGGAATACATGATGTCACTACATATTTTTCAAAGATGTGGTTGTCTTCATCTGCAATTCTTCCTGCACATGAGAGGGGACTTTGGGGGGATACATTTTGTATACAGTGGCTGTCCAAGTGGCTCAGTATATCAATTGGAATATGGTCATTGACAAGAAAAACAAGATATCTACTATTCAACAAAACTGCATCTAGCGATCCATATTGCAACTTTACACTGTACAATCCTTTTGCAATGCAATTATAGGCAGTAGCCAACATGATTTTTTCTTCTTGCATCAACACCTTTCGCCATATCTCCTCGAAAATATGTCGACAATTGGATGTTGGCAAGAATACCTTGTAAACATGGCACTACCATATGAAAAAGATAATGTAGGGGGTGGAAGATTTTGTTTGCAGTGGCTATCTGTCATATTCAAAGTAAATATCCAAGTCTGGTTGGCCCTGTCAGATGGCACTATCCATTCCTTGTGTATTGATTCAAAATACGATCGAACAATTGGCATCATCTCGTTGAAAATAGATACTCCACATATCCATTATCAACCTTTGATGGTAAATACCATTGGTTCAGGGTCCACTGTCCATGCCACCCAAACCACATCGAATTTGCATATGCGTAGCATGCTATTTAATGAGAATGAAAATTGTCCCAATTGTGGTAAGGCCATACAGGGATTAAACCAAAAAATGTATACTAACTTATCACAACTTGAAAAAGGTCATACATGAGAGAACAAAATACATTGGTGGTATAGGAAATACTACTAGTTCAGGGTCCAGTGTCAATGCCAGCCAAACCACATCGAATCTGCATAAGAGTCGCATGTTATTCTATCAGAATGAAACTCATCCCATTTTCCATGAGGTCATCCTGACCTTGAACAAAAAACGTAGACTAACTTATCACAACTTGAAAAAGGTCATACGTGAGAGAAAAAATTACATTACTATGCTTCCTTCTAGATAAAAACTGACATATCACAACCTAAAAAAAATTGTTCGTGCACAACACAATCACATTTTCACTTTTTCTGCTGAGCACAAACATCACATGTCAAATGAAAAAGAAAATAACAGTTTTCATAATTGAGGCGGTGAGGATGCAATGCTCATAATAAATGTCGCTTCCACCTCCAACATGGATTCTCAACAAGTGGAACTAGTTTCTAGTCGCAAGCATAAGTTAACCTACCACATCTTGAAAAAATAGATACGTGAGAGAAACATGTATGGTCACATATCCCACAATGGTCATGGCACTGATCGAAAGGAAAAAATCACATTTTGTGGGCCAGAACCAACAACATGCACTGCTACCAATGAAAACCAGCAAACACTTTCTACGCATACTTCCCTATGGAAGAACGATGCAAAACAGACCTATATGAAACAAATCAAATACACTCCTTCCATTTCATGTGCAATTTTTGATTAATTGAAAACACTAAGTCTTTCACGCCTGATTTGGAAGCAGAATACCTCCGCTTGACACTAAATGATAAAACATTTTTCAGTGGAAAAAATTGTCTTCCATGCAAACGGTCGCTTGAAAATGGAAAACTTCCACAGTTTGCAATGCCCGACCAAATAAGATGTAATACACCACTACCATATGTAAGTGCACTTACAAAACTTGAACGACCCCAAATGGGCTTAACATGATCAATTATTAATGTGCCTGTCCAACTAGATGTTGTGCAAAAATCCTTGCCACAATTCATTAGCAATACAATGACAAGTGGCTCTCAAAAGGCACTTACAATACAAGAATACATATCACACAGGTACGGTGCGTGTGCATGTTGTCATGAAAGCATTAAACGAATTATGTTCTAGGGCCCTGTACAAAGCACATAACATTTGTATAAATCATAACTGGAACAGTGCTCTTGGAGAAGGGGATGACAACGCTACATAGACTCTCGAAATTTCTAGTGAATTTGATACAAGTGATGAATAAGAGAATGAAACACTTGTTGAAACATTGGTACATGGATTCACTGATTCACAGTGAATTCGTGACTTGCAAGACAAGATTGTCGAAATTGCACCTGCTGAGGGGCAACGTCCACTTGGAATATTCAAGGACAAATTTGTTGAGGAAATGAACTTCCCAACACTGTTCTATGGAGATCCATATCCTAGTGACATTACAGAATGATTCAGTTACCATAAAATAGTTTGATGGGAGCTGCTACATTCAAGCTGATAACAAATGTGTTTTTCAAAACAATGTGCATAATAATAGAGCAAGTGTTGTCTTGCATGTGGGTTTGAATAAGAAAAGGCCAGATACAAGGAAGAAATTTGTTGGCCAAAGATTTCAAGTACAAAGTAAACCTAGAAAAAATCATGAAATCTGATATTGGATACATAGATGTCAAAAAAATTCACATCTCTCCTGACTATTTGCAACAAAAAAAGAAAACTATTTTTGCAATGATCCGACAATTGGGACTGCCAACATTTTTCATCACATTTACAATTGTAGAGCATCGCTGGGATCCATTGGTGGTTGCGGTATCTGAATTGCATAGGAACAAGAAACGTAAAAAACAAACTGATACACTGGAAAATGATGACATTGACTACCTCATAAGAAAATACCCAGTGACATGTACTCGCTACTATAGACATAGAATAAATTCTTTGCGAAAATTGATATGCCATGATGAAACATTTTTCGAAAAAATATCGGACTATTTTTTTGTGACTAAATTCCAAAATAGGGAGAGTGAGCATGATCATGCACTGTTGTGGATAGAGGGTGCATCGGTCTATGGAATTGACAACAACTCACAGATCAAGCAATTTGTGGACCAATACATAACATCCAACAAAGATCATTTGGATCCAGAACTTGCCAAAGTTCATATACATTATCATACAAAAAAATGTAAAAAACAAAAAAAACTCACATTGCAGATACAACTTCCCCGTGCCGCCAATGAGAAAAACAAGAATCATAGAGCCACTTAGTTTAGAGGACAATGTTGTCGTTGCGAAATCTAAATCCTTGTTCACATTTCTAGAACAACGAAACTTTGATGAGATAATGAGCTTTGACGAGTTCTTGACAGAGCTAAATCTAACAAAACATGAGTACATCCAAGCCATACAATGTACGCTTAAACAACCAACAATTTTCCTTAAACAAAAACTTTCCCATATTTGGAACAACAGTTTCTCCAAGGACATGCCAATTATGTGGAATGAAAACACATATGCGCAGTATGTCTTCAATGCATATGTTGCAGCATCGTATTGTAACTCATATATGACAAAGGCCGACAAATCTATGATAAGTGCATTCAGAAGAATACGCAAAGAACATGAAAGAAGTCATATTGATGCTATGAAAATGATACGTATGCTTGGTAATACATTACTTAATCTTCAACAAATGTCTGCTCAACAAGCAGTCCACATTGCACTTTCCCTTCCTCTCAATTGTAGTTCAAGAAAATGTGTCTTCATAAACACATCTCCACTTGCGAAACACACATTTGTGCTTAAACCACTGTATTTTCTAGAAAAAGAGCCTAACAATTTAGAGGACATGCTATGTCGCTCTATTATTGATTATTACCTCCAACATCCATCTCTTATTAAGCATATCTTCTTAGCATAATTCGTATCGCATTACAAAAAAAATGATGCACCCATATCAAAAAGAAAATATCCCTATGTGATACGGTTTGTCAAATACAACAAACATACTGACTATGAAAACTATTGTAGAGAAAAACTATTGTTATACATTTCGTTCGATCAAAACAAAAACACATTAAAACATAACTTCCCTACATGGGAAGCTACGTATGTTGCCCCTGAGACTATAGTGCAAACCAATGAATCTAGATTTACATACAATGTTAATCCAACATGGGGTGATCTAGAAAGTGTTGTTAATGAACTAGAAAACCCTGACAATCTTGATGAGACATTCACAAATCGTAAAATAACTAGAACTTCCTGTGAGTCCTATGACTTGCAAGAAGATTTGCCTCGTCCTCGAGCAGGCGGCATTGAAAAACGTATCAATCTTGGTTTTCAAGTGACAAAACATCCTTTTCTTATTGAAAATAATTAATACCACATAAGCAAACGTCTATTGAAACGAGAGCAACAAACAATTCTAAAGGACATTGCGCTTAAAAAACACCTGAACATGCACACTCTTGTGCACTTGTTCCTGACAGGCGGAGCGGGAATAAGAAATACATTCACATCGAAAGCACTATTCCAAATGCTTATACGAATCTATGATTCAAACAATTCCTCTGATCCTATGAAACCAAAGGGTCTAATAGTTGCATTCATAGAAAAAGTTGCATATAATGCAGGTGGAACAATAGTCCACTCTGCATTTTTTATTCCTTTTAACAAGTCACAGTTTCTTCCACTTAGCAAGGAAATATTAGATACCTTGTCTAAGCTTTATGAAGAACTTCAACTTGTCTTCATAGATGAAGCATATTTGATTGAAAGTCACTTCTTTTATTCTATTGACAACTAACTAAGAAACATAAAACATGTCCACACGAAATACTTTGGAAACATTGACATGATATTCTATGGGGATCTTTACCAGGCACAGCCCATCTAAGATTCTTTGATATTTGAGCAACCTATGGTCAACATGAAAACACTAACGCATGACTTATGGAAAGACAATATTAAATTCTTTGAATTACATACTACAATGCTCCAGACAGATGAATCATTTATTGCAATTCTGAATAGAATGTAGACAAACAACCAAACACATGATGACTTAACATATATCAATTCGAGATGCATGCGACCTGCACCAACAAACCCAACCTTCCCTTACCTGTTCTACATGAATAGGGATGTTGCAATGCATAACAGGTACATGTTATCGTTCATGCCTGATGATGATATCATCATCATCAATTCAATTGACCTTGAAGAAGACAACCATGGAAATGTCCCACGTCATGAACATACAACCACTTTGCCTTTGTAACTTGTCCTGAAATTAGAGATGTTGGTTGAAATATATTCTTGCAACTATGATTCATAGGATGGCTTGGTGAATGGTGAATATGGAATACTCAAAGGCAATACCAAAACATAAAAACTTGATGTCCTTTGGATTAAGTTCCATGAACTTCATATAGGCCACCGACAAGCAAACAAGTTGGCTTATCTATATAACTCAAACATTGCAAGCGATTGGACACCTATCTTGTGAATATCAAAACAAATATCGACATCAAAAAAGACATGTCAACTGAAGATTTGAAAACACTTTCCAATTAAACTTGCATGTGCACATACAGTCCACAGATCACAAGGACTAACACTTGATAGTGTTGCATTTGACCCTGCTGGAATTTGAATACATGGACTTGTATACACAACATTGTCTCGTATCAGAAGTATAGACTCCTTGTATTTACTAAGTCCTCTTACAAAAGATAAATTCAAATTCAAACACAAAGTTGATATTGAGATTCAACACCTCGGGACTACCGCAAAGTGGCATGTGTGGTATGATTACCAATCCATACAAACAAACTCATCTGTATCAATTCTCTCACTTAACACATGCAACCTACATGCACAGATGGATGATATACTTAATGACTATGACACAATGCAATCCGATATCCTGTGCTTATAGGAAACATACATGACACTATGCATGCAAAACAAGCAATTTCCAAATCACAATTTCATATCGAGTTACATTACACATCAAGTGATGATATTGGTGAAAAAACATGTAACAGTTTTGGAGCATGTATATTTCGAATAAATCAATGTTGAGATGGTGCTTGCAAAAGTATTTCTCCATGAATCAAAAATTGCAATACTGAATCTCTATGTTGCTCTACATGCAACATTTTCCAACATACTAAATGTTCTTTCCAATGCATTACACCATTTGCATTTGAACGAAACCATTATCATTGTAGGGGACTTTAATATTGACATGCTACAAAATAATGCCAGAACAAAAGAATTGGAAAAATACATGTGCAAATACAGTCTCTGCTTTCTTTTGAACAACATAAACCATGTACAAAACGCACTTATTGACCATGTATGGTCGAATGTTCTCATTTCTCAATACAACGTCTTTATCTTAGACACATATTAGTTTGATCATGATACAATTGGTATTGCACTTGAATTATGAGATATACATCAAACATACTGAAAAATCATATTTCTATGTTTCAAAGCATATATGTCTAGCTTGTTGCAAAAAACCAAGTTATCCAACTTCTTAGTTTTCCCTGGTTTGTACACATATTGGTCTAATCATGATACAATTGGTATTGCACTTGAATTATGAAATATACATCAAACATATTGAAAAATCATATTTATGTGTTTCAAAGCATATATGTCTATCTTGTTGCAGAAAACCAGGCTAGTTTTCCTTGCTTTGTGATTGATTTTGGACACTATATTTTTTTACACAAATTTTTATATATACACAAACATGGATGACCAAAAACAAAAATGGTACATTCTTCTCACACTATATTTTACTCTATTCCTTTTATTCTATTGTATTTACTCTATGTACATATTCCTTGCTTTTTCTTTACATGTCAACTTATGTTCATGTCCATTTTGTTTTGTAATTTTTTTCATAGAAACAAACAGGAAAACTGGACAAGGCAAAGAACTCTTAAGAAAAAATGTAGAAGAATCCATGCAAAGGTGCATGTTTATGCCCATATTCCATATCCAATTATTTTTCATTTACTTTGTCTATATTTTTTCACTAGTTTACAGTTCTGTTTTTTTTTTCCCTAGATACTCCATATATTCCTGTATATTAACTTATCTTCATGTCAATTGTATTTTTTGTGCTGCTATCTTGAAACAAATAAATTTGTAGTCCATCTTTTTTTTCATGAGTTCCTACGTAGCATCTTTCTTTCATGTCCATTGTATTCTTTGCATTGCTACATTTAAACAAGAACACAATAATTGAGCACAAGGATGGAGCCTTATGTGCCACATCTAAAAAAGTTGGAGTACAATGTGTTGCAACAAATACAATGTGTATGCTTGAGACTAAGAAGTATGGTAACAAAAAAAATTGATCTACATACGTTGTCCAATTTGTCCATCTATATTCCATGGCTGAGAATTTTTTTCCCATAGTTGATGTGTTTCTATCGCTTGATAATTATCACACTAAGTGTTGTTCTGTGAGGCATACAGTTCTTTGCTCCCTTTCTTTTTCCTCTTCTATACTTATTTGTTCTCCCTTTTCTTCTTCCCCTCTATTATCTGTTTTTGGTTCTATACTTAGTCTCATGTCTATGCTCGCAGGTTCCCTAGATGGTGGAGTGAAAAATTCTATGTCCCTCTATATCTTTAGAACATGAGTCCGACCGACCGTCGTTCGTTTTCATACTTGGCCAATTTTATGGCTGCGGGTTCCTACGTAGGTGCCATTTTGAATCAAACTCTCATGCCCTATGTTCATGGTATACATCTTGCACCCGAAACTTTAGTGATCTACAATTTGACCCTGAACTCAAACCCCCAGGCCTCACTCTACCTACGATGACTCCATCTGAATTCTTGCATATAAATGTGCCAAGTCATATATTTTGTCTATTGCTTGTTGAGATAGATATAAAAAACATATATTTTATCTTGAACCGGGGTCTGTTGAGCTACAGCTATATTCTATGACTGAAAATATTTTTCTGATAGTTGATGTGTTTCTATAACTTGATAATGATCAAATTGTTCTTGTGTGATGCATACAATTATTTTCTCCCTTTAGTTTTCTTATTCTATACTTACCCATTCTTCCCTTTTCTTCTTTCCCTATATTATATGTTTCTAGTTCTATGCTTATTCGCATATTTATGATTACGGGTTCTCGGGGTGGCGAAGTGAGAAATTCTATATCCGTCTATATCTTCACATCATGCATTTGAACAACTACCATTTGTTTCCACACTTAGCCAATTTTATGGCCGCGGGTTCCCGCGTATGCACTATCGAACTCCCATGCCCCGTGTTCGGGTATACATCTTACACCCAAAAATCTGGTTATCTACAATTCGACCCCGAACTCCTCAAATTCACAAACCTCACTCTTCCTATGATAACTCTGTATAACCGCCCTACCTTTCCATACTTAATACCAAGTGTTGTTTTGTGATGCATAAAGTTCTTTACTACCTTTGTTTTTCTCTTCTATACTTGTCGCTTTTTCCCTTTTCTTCTTCTCCTCTATTATTTGTTCCTTCTTCTATACATATTCACATCTCTATGCTCGCGGTTTCCCAAAGTTGCAGACTCAGAAATTCTATATCCATATATATCTTCACATCATGAGTCCAGTCGACTATTTTTCATTTTCATACTTAGCCAATTTTATGCCCGTTGGTTCCTAGGTAGGCCCTATTTGTTTCTATCACTTAATAATTATCAGACAAAGTGTTCTTGTGTCAAGCATAAATTTCTTTGCTCCCTTTCTTTTTTCCTCTTCTATACTTAGTCACATTTCTATGCTTGCAGTTTCCCGCGTGGCGGACTCACAAATTATATATCCATCTATATCTTGACATCATGAGTCCGACCGACCTCTTTCGTTTCCTTAGCCAATTTTATGGTTGCGGGTTCCCGGGTAGGCGTTATCGAACTCTCATGCCCCGTGTTTGGAGTATAAATCTTGCACCCAAAACTTGGGTGATCTACAATTCAACCACAGACTAATCGAATTCGCAATCCTGGCTCTACCTATGATGACTCCGTCTGACCGCCCCACCTTTCCATACTTAATCATTTCTTGAAAGTTTCACGAGTTCACAGACTCCCAGGTTCAAAAAAGTATCAAATCATTTTTCACTCCCCTCCATCCCCGCCACCTTCACCCCTTCCCAGTGCACATTAATTATGATTTTACTATTGAAATCTCACCACAAATGTTTGAAACGATTGGCATTAATAAGCGGAAAGGTCGAGGACATCTCCCATTAAAATGCATTAATGGGGGAATAGTATGGAATTTGATTAGCTTCTTTCTGTCAATCTTGAATTTGCAAAATAATGTTGGTTATTTTAGTTCTTTTAAGACATCATCATAGAAAGAATGCAATATTGTGCTCGCCCACTATCATCTACAAAGGTGTTGATAGGATTCCCCTCTTTAGTATTGTGCATATATTACAGGTTCACATATTTGAGAGTATGCTTTCGTATGAAAATGTTGCTCCACCCTTCCAATTTGAACATAGTTTTCATTTGAGCCACAAAGAATACTAATAAAATAAAATAATATGAAAATTTTTTAAGTAAATATAAACAAATTATCTTCTAAATTGGAGTTGATTTTGTCAAGATCCAGGTATATTACATAACTGACAATTTTTTTCCTGCCTTTTCGTACTTTCTCGATTTCCCTGCCATCTTCACACACTTTCCCAATTCAAATTGATTACACTTTTATTAGCTTTGAAAAGATTGGCATTGATGAGTGCAAAGCTTGACAACATCTCCCACTAAAATTCATTAAACAAATATTTACGAGAGATTATATTACCATATGTTGGACAAGTTGAGCCACTGAGAGTGGGGGGTGAATCAGTTGTATAGACAATTTTTACTTTTATCTCTTTAACACATATTACTTATTTAATGAAAATTAAAACCTAATAAATATTTTTCCTCGGTGAAAATGAATTAGTAACCATCAATCACATGAAATGGACAGAGACACAAAATATTTATGAGGAAACCCATAAAGGGAAAAACCTCTTCTTCTTATTGTGCATGTAAGGCAAGCAAGCTACTTCAGTTACATCAAATTTTGTCTGAGCAACTACTCGGATGAGGCCACTACCTCTTTATCTTCAACACCTACTGAAAGACAACTTCAAATTGTAATATTCAACTTGCAATGAGACTGTTAGTCTCCCTAGATCCTCTCTTCCTCCCTTTAGTATTGGCTTCAACCTGTTTCAAACACTCTTCTTAAATTATCAATAGCCCTTTTTTAATTTCTTTCTGTGAAAACAAACCTGTAACCATCAATTCCATCTTTTCCAAACCTGTTATTGTTTTCGACCAACACACATCTTACTCAAATGCAACTCTGTTCATATTCTGTCAATGCCAAAACTGATCAGCTCAATCTGTTCATCTTTACTCTATTATAAACCTGGAAATCAAATCTGTAGATACTCTTTATTGCAATAAATAATGGCCTCAATGTATATTTGAATTACAAAGATAGTCTTTAACTATTTAATGCATATACCTTTGATTTAATTTCTCAATCAAGCATTTCATACCTCTATTCTAGATCTATATCATATTTTATTCACTATAAAAGCAACCATACGATCTGCAACATCATAGTGTACCTCTTCTCTGTGCATTTCTCATTTAAGAGGAAAATCAACTATTAACCTCTGTGCATATATCTCTCAAAGAGAAATTCAACTTATTGATCTCTCTGCATTTATCTTTCAAGAAGACATTCGATTGTCGAATTCCAGAACTTCATATCAATCATTTCACTGCTGCATTTTTCCCTCTTCTAGTCCACTTCTGTGTTTTTCCTCTTTCAAACCACCTCTGTGTTTTTCACAATCAAGAAACTGATCGACAAGGTTAAGGAAAAACTTTCTAAGTGTCTCAAACACATTTACACCTGTGTTTTCCTCCCAACAAATGATCAATAGAGTTATTGGAAAAACGTGAATGAACCTCTGCATTTTTTTTCACTTAAAAAACAATCACCGAGTTCTTGAACACACTATGTTCTCTCTGTGTTTATCTTTCTCTTACTGAGATCAAAAATTTTGTCAAGAAGTGTTTACATTAGTTGTTGTAGCTGCCAACATTAAGTTTTGTCTTACTTATCTGTCAAACTTCCTTAACATGTGTACATTAGTTGTTGTAGTTGTCAACATTAACTTTTGTCTTACTTATCTGGAAAACTTCCTTAACATGTGACCTTTGGTGATATAACTTATAGTTCACTTTTCCTTGTATTTTTAACTAAGCCTTTGACCACTTGTTCATTGGGTTAAGTGAGTTTCTTGTCCAACTAATGCAAATCAAACTCTTACTCATAAATGCAATAATGAGAAGTTTGACATCAATGGAAATAATGGAAAACTCTGCAATCTAGCCAACAACATCCTCTAGTGTTCATTCTAAACACTATCACACAATTACTGCCACATGTATCAATATAAACAAATCTTCATCAAAACATTAGATTTTCTAACAGGCACCCCACGTGCACCCCATTCGCCTGAAGCAAGCCATATTTGGATCCATCAACTAGACCTCCCTATTATCAAATTGGCAGAGGTTAATATTATGGCATGTGATTTTTTTATTTATTTTTGTGTGTGTGGATCTTCAACTCGAAAAAATTGTTATTTACTTTAACTTTTTTGAAGGAATTGTACCCCGCCTTTCCATACTTAGTCGATTGTTTATCTGTTGTTCTCACATATTTGTGGGTTCCCGCGCTTCTAGGCACACAAAAGTTCTGAAGAAGTTTTCACTGTCGTCCATCCACGCCACCTTCACACGCTTCCCAATGCACATTAATTATTCCTTTATTAGTCACAACTCACCAAATACATCCAAAAGATTAGAATTAAAAGGTGAAAAGGTTGAGGACATCTCCCATTAAAACACATTGAACCAAGAGTTATTGGAGATTATATTATGTTGTTGCAGCGTTCATTTTAAATACTATGAGGAGCAAAGGAACATCCTCATCACCTTATAATTGCAGCTCGACAACATTTCTGTGGAGATACCTTGAATATTTTCAGGCACAAGGACTAGACTTTCTAGTGGTCCATAGCTTATGACTACTACTCATCCCCTTCTGCCCAGAAAAAAATTATCTCGACGTCTGGAATTACAGTAGCAGATTGTGTCCCCGATTTTTTTACTTTAAGGAGTTCGTCACGTGCTGCGTCGAGAACTATATTCCGAACCAGTGGATTATCCAGATGGGAAACCATTCCCAATTCTCCCTATCTCCTCAAGTATTTCGAAAGATGTTAAAACTTCCTGACCCAACACTTGATTTCAAGGGAGAGAATTGCAGACAATTCTTAAAGAAGCATGGTAATGAATTGGACCTCTTTCCTAAGTTCTTGAAGAACCTAGCGTCCGCTCCCATGGACATGGCCATATTATAGGTTAGTGCATTTGAAAACCTTTTCCGACAAATTGCAGCCAATGTCTCTCGGACGATTCTATATATTTTATATTTTATGGTCAAGGAACAAGCCATCTTTCATTGTGGCAAGTTGATTTCCATTGAAATCTCTTCCCAGTGATTGCAATACACAAGGCAGGAGAAATTCTTATGTCATCTTATTCAATTTTCATGGTGGCGAATTGCCATCCATTCCCTAGACTATCTATGTGTAAGACATTGAACTCTGAATTTGACCCAGTAACATTCTCGTACCAGATATTATGGAGACACGATGCTTGCCAACATTTTTATAAAGTCTTTAATGATTTTGTTTCAGTTTTGAAAGCATTGATATTTGGAAAGTGTTTTCCCCGATTGTTTGGCCATCTGACCAACTTCTTGGATAGGAAGGCTACACTAGAAGAAATGGAGAACTATAATGTTATAAGGAATTTTGGGTCTAAACAAAATCCTTGCTTCCTTCCATGTTACATATCTGGTACAATATTTTTTGTTGGAATAGCAAGGAAGTACATCTACTGGTTGCATTTTTCCCATGAAAAAAGAAAAAATCAATTCATCTCTCTTCCTTGGAAAGTCAGGGATTTCATGGTCAAGAACCACTTCAATAATTATTTCACTTACACTATCATGAATGAACTCGGTGCTAGTACCAATGATTCGCACAAGAAGAAATGAAAAGGCCCAGGTGAAAAAAGTGCCCAATCCCTATCCGCCACACCCAAGACCACAACATCTCGGAGCAGTACTCCAATGGCCTGCGCAAGTAACAAATTCACACATACTTCTTCAGGTGGAGGAGGAGATAAGAACCCTCCCTCCAAAAATATTGAAAGTTCTCACAAACTTCTCGCGAGAAAAAAATGGAAAACAATAGTCCAAGAACATGAGGGACCGAGGGGAGAAATTGATATCCACAATCTCTCCCTCAGAGATATGGAACTAGAAATTGACATTCAAAAAATGTTCCTCGAAGATGACCATCTAGAGAGAACTTCTCCGCACAATCCTAGGATGGAAATAATTGGCATAGATACATTGGATGAAGAAGAGCCTTTTTCATTTCACAACGTTGTTTTTGACAATGAATCCAAAAAATTGATTATTGAAAAGAGAGATGTAAAGCATAAGAAAGGGAAATATTGTTCAGAGATCAACCTACGCAACATGCACCCTTCCCAGATCTCCCAGATACACTGAGTAACTGGAGACACTCTAGACAAATCTATTAGCAACCTTCAAATGACAAACATCATGTTAAAGGAGCGAATCAAAGAATTGGAGGCAACTCTAATGTCTCTTCCACTGTTTTCTAATCCTTTGGAAATGATCAGGCTCACTGCACCTGCAACAAAGTTAAAAGGATCAACAAGCCTTCTCACATCGGCCCGAGGCTATGTGGAAAATAATATAAAAGAATAATGGAATTGATAACAAAATCTTGGGAGATGTCAAAGAATATGGTATCTTTTGGAACAAGAGCGCATGCTTTTTGTGAATATCTAAAAGCAGATCTCAAGAATGAGCAAGGTTTCTACCTCGATGCAATTTTACCATTTGGTGTTAAATTTACTGGTATGAAGAAATTCGGAAGAAGACAGGAGGATCTTCCTTCCCTAGATCGAATAGACCACCTAAATGCATGCTAGAAAGAAAAGGTAAAGAACTTGAATGGTATCATTCAAGAATGTAGCCAAGCCATATCTAGAAGAGACAAACTATTTAAGAAGTTAACTGAGATAGATCTAGCTGCCAGCACCAATGAAGTCTAAGACCCAAAATTGATATTCAACCCGTTTTTTAGCTAAGCAAGCATTTGATGATCAAGTTCATATCTATAAAATATTATCATTTGAAAATTTCTATGGAATTCTTGAATATGGTGAAGATGACGTGAAACATTGGCTAGTCGGTTATGCGATTAAAAACCAAGATATTCAAGAAGCATTGCACAACCTATATATTGATCTAAGGGACTTGGAAAGTGAATTCTTCAATATAAAAATCCACCATGAAATCAATGTGGCACCCATGAGGAGCTACACCGAAGAATGGTTTAAAAAGGTTATCAACCAGATTACCAATGAAGGTCAAAGTCAATGAAAGCCATAAAAGGACATTAGCGATAAAATGAAAAGGCACGGGACACCATCATAGTAATTTGATACTGATCACATTCTTTTGTCTTCATCCACTTACTCTAACAAAGATTTAAGTGAGGGCTTACAATTTTCTCTTTCTTCTTTCCAGGTCTTGTTTTTTTCCATCGTCGAATTTATTCTTTATACAAACTTCATTTTTGTACATATTTTCTTTGTAGTCTGTGGCAGTCCCAATCCCAGTCATTCTGGCAAACACCCTTTTATTTCGCAGAATATGTATTGAACTATATAATTTTGTACAAATTCCAAGAGAGCTATTTTTGGGAAATATTCCCAAGTGTATTTTGTGAACCAGTTTATTTGAATATAAATATTTGAGGTTGTTCTATGGTGATATTCATTCTCGCCATCCTCAATGCACGTTCATTATGATTTTACTAGCGACAACTCAATGCACAGGTTTGCTTATTGGCATTAACAAGCAAAATATGTATTCAACAACGATTTATGAGAGCCCAATTGACCCTTGGATTGGTGCTATTATAAATCTTGCACCCAAAACTTGTGTCATCTACAATTCCACCATATACATCTTGCACCCAAAACTTGTGTCATCTACAGTTCCACCATATACATCTTGCACCCAAAACTTTAGTCGTCTACAATTCATCCACAAATTCGAACATGGTTTACATTTGGACCACAAATAATCTATTAAGACACATTAATAAGAATACATTTTAAATAAATATAAACAAAATCTCTTTAAACTTGAACCTCACTTTCTCCATCTCATGGATTGGTC